>SNQJ01S0015124.1:208553-232717 GCA_010110895.2 Picea sitchensis | reverse complement strand
CATAAATGATGGCTAACAACTCCAAATCGTGCGTCGCGTAGTTCTACTCATGCCTTCTCAGCTTCCTCAAAATGTAAGCAATCACTCGTCTGTCTTGCCTCAAGACTTCGCCTAATCCTTCCTTGGATGCGTCAGTGCATACCAAGAATTCCTCGTCCATGTCAGGTACCTTTAGTATCGGTGCAGTTGTCATCAACTCTTTAGGCCTTTGAAATGCTTCCGCGCATTTCTTTGTCCAAACAAACTTCTTGTTTTTCTTCTGCAATTCCGTGATTGGATTTGCTATCTTCGAAAAACCCTCGATAAACCATCGATAGTATCTTGCTAATCCCATAAAACTAGGCACTTCTGTGACATTTGTCGGTGCAGGCCATTCTATAATAGCGTCAACCTTGGCTAGATCCACGGCGATACCTTCGCCGGAGATGACATGCCCTAAGTAGTGAATCCTCGATTGATAAAAAGAGCATTTGGACAACTTCCCATAAAATTTGTGTTCTCGTAAACATTGTAGTACCAAGCGCAAGTGATCATCATTCTCCTTTGTCTTCCGAGATTAGATTAAGATATCGCCATTGAATACTTGGACGAACTTGTCCAAGTACTCGCAGAACACCCCGTTCATCAAACTCATGAATACCCCTGGGGCGTTTGTCAATCCAAACGGTAGAACAGTAAACTCGTAATGTCCAAATCTCGTCTTAAAGGCGGTCTTAGGTATGTCATCCTCCTTGATCTGTAACTGGTGATACCCTGATCTCAAATCAATCTTGGAGAACACCGTCGCACCCTTCATTTGATCGAACAGATCATCAATTCTAGGTAAGGGATACTGATTCTTGATCGTCGCCTTGTTCAGTTGACGGTAGTCAATGCAAAGCCTCCATGATCCGTCTTTCTTTCGTATGAAAATAACTGGTGCACCCCACGGTGACACACTAGGATGTATTAGTCCCAGATCCAACAACTCCTTCAGTTGCATTTTCAAATCTTGCAACTCCGGGGTCGACATCCGATAAGGCGTTCTTGCTATCGGTTCGGTTCCCGGTTTCAGGTCTATGGTAAACTCCAGTTCCCTTTTCAGCGACATCCCAGGCAACTCCTCTGGAAATATGTCTGCAAACTCCTTCACCACCGGAAGGTGTTCTAGACCCTCCGCTACTCCCTTTTCGTTTAGCGCAAGGATCGCGTAAATCTTGCACCTCTTGAGCATACTCTTCTGTAACTGTAAGGACGAGATGAACCTCATGGATACTCCCTGGTTCCATCCTACAATCACCCGTCTAATTCCTCCATCATCAACCAAGCTCAACCATTTTGTCTTACAGTTGAGTATCACCCCGTGCGATTCCAACCAATCCATACCAATCACGACGTCATAATATCCTAATATCGTGACGTACAAGTTGACCCTAGTGACAAATTCTCTCAGGTTAAGGGCACAGCCCGTAACCCTTCCTCCAACCTTCTATTTGGCTCCTGAAGCCATCTCTACTAAGATAAACTCATCCGGTTCGACTGCCCTCTAGACCATCGTGCAAGGGTTGAGGCATCAAGATAATAAACCTTTCCACGCAGGCTGCCGTTAAGGCCCAACACGAACCTGTTGACCTTAAGATTCTCAGTGTTAAGGTGTGGAGCATATTGGAGTAGCTCCATAAAATGTGCCTTGTACTCGGGCACCTTACGACCTCCCTGTCGTAAGGCATTGAACTCATTGAGTCGACGCTCAGTGAATTCCTCTGAAAGGTACCTCTCTCAGAACCGTTCCTCAAACGGTTCCCATGACACGTCTTCAACGACCATGTTCAGCTGCGGCAGGAGCATCTTCCACCATAGAAGAGCGCTCCCCTTCAGTTGAAGACCGCCATGCGAACCTTCATGTGGGAGGTATAATCGTGAAGTGCGAAGCACATCGCCTTGTTCTCCAACCATGCCTCGGCGGCTGCACCATCCGGGGCACCAAAGAACTCGGGAAATTTAACCTTCTCGAGTTCAGAGTGAATGCTACCCGTAACGGCCGGCGCGCGCGGTGGAACCTCAACGGGTGTCGGTGAACTGGCCTCGTCTCTATCCAATTGGCTGATCAGAGCCTCGGACATGCGCTGAAAGGATCTCATCATCCCAACTACATCGCCATCCGCTATCTACTCCTGTCCGAGAACCTGCCCGCCTCCCTGGGGGTTAGACCCCTCAGGCGTGGATGCAGTTGGAGGTGTCACGCCTCCTCCCCTATCACCCCTTCGTCTGCCTCCGTGACATCCTCTAACCATGATTACCTGAACGCACATAATCAACTCGATCAACAACAGTATAATAAAACCAAATCATGTCAACGAAAGCCATAGCGAACCCCAGGTCGTGGGTTGAACTTGGCGCTGATACCATATATAACGTCCTCCTCATTACAACAATGACTCTGATGACAGGTGAAATTTTTTGTTTTTTGTTTTAAGGTGTGTGCGCGCGTGTAAACAGGAACAAGCACACTTGAATTTCATCGCCATCCGACGACTACAAGATACAATCACAAATATTACCATAAGAAGACAAGCACACATCAAGTAGCTGCAAGCAAAGAACGACCAAGGACATAAGGTGCACAACGCAACATTTAACAACATACTGGGTTAGGCACAGTACGATCACAGAGGGAAGAATCCATGGTAGTAGATCTTACTATTTCTGCACAGGAAAGCAGGGCGTTTAATCTTAGTTCTCTTCTCCGGAGAGAGAGAAGGTCAGATAGGCTCCTGGCCGACTGCTCAGGCAGAAACTAGTAATCTCCGTCCGATGTGTCGCAAGAGTGGAAACCCTGCCTTTAAAGGGCCCGAGACTCTTGATACGGCACTAGATTCCTTACACAGAAAAATACACACATACAATTACACTAAGCTTCAAGGAGGTGGCTACATCCTGCCCGAAACAAACAATCCAAGAAAATAAAATGATCACAACCAAGTACAATAATACTTAAATCAAACCACGTCCACTATGGAAGACACAATCCAAAAGAACTTTGACCAAAACCATCCATCATTTAGAATGAGACATTACTCACGCTCAACTAGCATTAAATTCCGATCCGCTTCTACTTGTAATTACCATTAGTTCACTAGTTGCAAAATCACCTCCACCAGAATGTAAAACCAATTAATTTCGCTTCCCCAATACTAAATCCTAAGGACAAATTGTACATAGTTTTAAGGCCTTTCATTTTTATAGGTTAACAAGTTCGACAACATTCGACCACATAACCATAAATGATAACAACAATATCTCTCCTTTTCAATAACCTAACATGTTAATACATTACCTCACATCCTAAGTTAATAATAACCGTGCCACAAATACCTCAATCATCAATCACATTAATCGTATGCTACCAATGCAATGAAGCACCATAAACTTATAAGAACTAAGTATCTAGATCTAAATGGACGCTAATCTCTGATCGCTGAACCGGTCTAAGTTTATCGTAGTTTTACCATCTGATGCTAGGTCATAAATCAATTTACCGATTCCAACTTCATGTTAGTATTGGAACCATTAAAAACTCAGTAATTCAACATGTAAACCTTACTTTAGCATTAAGAATCAATCTATATTAAGGACTTAATAGTTTAAAAACAAGATACCAAGTCATAACAACTAAACAAATCCCACCTTCAATAATTGCATAAAAAGAATAATCCCTTCTTTTAATAAATGACTAAAAGAATAAATCCTATCTTTAAATAAATTAGTAAGGAATAAATCCTTTCTCAATGGAATAAATAAAACAATTCATCTTCTCTTTAATTAAATAGATCAAGAAAATCCCTTCTTAAATTATTAAATAAAGACATGTCCCTTCTTTAAATAAATAAATAAAGAATAAAACCCTTATTGAAAAAGATAAGGAATAAATCCTTTATTTACATAAATTAAGAATGCATAACCAATTCCTTCTTAAATAAGTACGTGAATTATTGTGCCAAGCTCTATCAAAATTTAATTTTTTCCTTGACAGTTAATCCTTCTTTAGACAGCTCAAAAAAAACTCACCTGTTAGGAAAAACGATCAATTTTCATTGAGGTACTACCTATACTAACGATCCTTTACCCTCTCAACTGATAAATAGAAGGAACATTTCGTTTTCATCTTTCCTCTTTAAAATTGGTAATGATATGGTAAAATTTAAAGGCTTTACAATACCTCACGCAGTTCAAGGCATCAATTAAAGAAATTCCTCCTTAAGCTACGACCACTGTGACCCGTGCCACACGTTACGCCATACCAAAAACAAATCAGATTTGAAATAAGCGTGGAGCAGAAAGTCTGACCCAGAAGCCAAGGAAACATAAAGGATCACAGCAAACAATCGGCGCTGGGAGTGCACACCCAAATCAAGGACCAAAATTCACGCACATGACGGTACGATGCGTCTGTCAGTGATAAGGGCTCAGATAGTCCAACACGCGGCCCACCGAGGGAGGTGTCAAACATTGGGCAGAGAGGCGAATTGCACCCGGTAGAGGCGAAGGTAAAAAGTTGATGGTGGCAGGGAGACCAGCGAAGGGTTTGAGAGTCACACGAACCAGTGGTCACGATGAAACTTCCATATGCGAGTTTATGGTAAAACTGGACCATAACACAGGGAATCATGTCCGGCGCCAGCGATAAAACAAGTCGTGAGATAAGATATCATGCAAGTAAAGACATTTCGGAGGGAGTCATGGTTTAAGGGTTGACAGTGGGCTCTACATCGCGAGCACAAATTCAGAACGAAGAAATTAAGAGTTTAACTCACAATGAGAGCGCCAGGAACGTCAGCGAGCTCGAAATGCCAGATCGATAAATTCAGAACAAAAATTCCGAACGAAAAATTCAGAGTTAAATTCAGGCGAGCAGAAATTCAGAATGTACCAAAATTTCAGAACGTCAGGCGAATCAACAGGGCAACAGGCGGAGGGTTCACTGGGGATGATCGGTAAAGGCGAAGAGGGCGAGTAATAAAATGGAACTTGCCACATATGAACCAGCAAACCCAAAAAAAAATGTTAGGGCTCCCGAATTTGTTTAAGGTTTGAGCTACAGGTAAAAAGGAAGGGCTGGAATAGACTCTCGGTGTTCTAACAAGGACGCTAAATCAGTCATTCTGAAAGTGACGATTTCAGACCTGTAAATTCCAAGCATCGCTGTAACTCTTCGGGCGGGTACATTGGGTCAAATCAAGAATGTAAACTTCTAAACGGCAATTGATTTACAGTCAAGTTCAAACCAAATACATTGCCTAAACTACAATAAGTGATTCCTAGCTCAGGGATTTCATTACATAAAAATTACAGTTCACAAATTCTAATCAAATGCAACTCAAACCTGCACTCCAGTCAAACTCAACATATAATTTCCAGAATCGATTCAGACAATATATATAAAAACTCAATCATGAAACTAAAAATCGGTTTACCCATTTAAACGCATGCAGATCTAACCACCTATCCAAATGCCTTCTACTCTACCAGAACCAAAAATCATACTGTTTCCTTTCACCCTCTTTGGATGACTTCCGCGCTTCGTGTTGCGTCCCACGCTCGGTGTCGCTCCCGCTCGCCGACCGTAGTGACCTCACCGGTACCTCCCAGCCAATATCTAGGGGTAATATGCTTCCCCCTTAGCCCCCCGAGCCGCAAAGGGGCCACACCCAGTCCAGATAGTAACCTAGCTTCCCAGCTCGCCTCCAAGGCTTAGCTACCACTCTAATCCCAGCTGAGAAAAATCCCAACTCCTCACAAGAAATCCGTCCAGTTTGCAATTTTGGCAGCATCACAATACCTCATAGCAGATCCCCCCTTTTTCCCCCTTCTCCCTTTCTTTTATCCTCCCTCAAAACCCTAAATCATATTTCTTTTAAGTTTTTAATGAAACCCTAAAAAATTATCTCTTTTACAAGTGTCACTCATCCCTACCCTTCTCCATAAATTATTTTCTTTTTCTTAAAAGCTCATTCCCTATTTTTTCTTTATTCCCTTCTCCTTTTTTTTTTAACCCAAAAAGTAAAAGTGCTAATTAATGTTTTTATTTTATTTTTTAAATTTGAAACTCTTTATTAAAGGTAGAGGCGGTAGGGACTAATAAATTAACGGAAAGAGAATCCATTATTAATTTTCTTTATTCTATAAATTAGAGATTATGGAATACACGACAATTTGTTTATAATATAAATATATATATTTTTATTTTTCCTATTTACATGCATGTTATTCATCATTTTCATTTATCATTATCCATCATTTTAATTTATCATTAATATACCTATATAGGATGATGAGAGATTAGAGTGATGACAAACATGTATATGGGAATGTAGATGTATAACCTAAAAGAGGAATAAGGAGAAATTAAGGGGATGGATGGTGATTTAGTAATGTGAAATGGACATGTAAATGGGAAATGGATACTGGAAGATTAAGGTGATGGAGGATAGTTTAATAATGTAGACATGGATAATGAGAGGATAAAGGTCTTAGTTTTTTTTTTTTGGAATTTTCTTTATGTTACACTACCTAGGTGATGTCATTCTCCCACCAGTTAGGAATTAATTTCTTCTTTGCAAAGTTTTAAAACTATTAGATTTGCTTTAAATCTTACCCTCGTCATCGCCCCAATAATTTTATGAAGACCCAACTATTACTTAGGTGGGTTTTTGTTTCTTTTGTTATTTTATTCCAGGGTCTGCTCTTAGGGTTAGACTAAAATTTTACCTTAAAAGTTTTAGACTTAGTACTATATTCTGAATTGGGCGACACTGGGTTAGGGAAGTTGTTTAAGAATTTCTTAAGGCATTTTTGTCTTAGGGATATTTAGGTTTGTTTCCTTCATCCACATCAATGCGACATGCCCTTCAGGATGCACCACGTGCTCCAAGGGTGCCACTCGCCTCGTTCGTTTCCTTTGCGCGACGTGCCCTTCAGCATGCACCATGTGCTCCAAGGGTTCCACTCGCTTCTTGTGTTTCTTTTGTACGACGTGCCCTTCAGGATGCACCACGTGCTCCAAGGGTGCCACTTGCCAATTGGACTGATTGGTAGACATCTATAAGCCCTGGAGTCAACACTCCGCCAGGTGAACTTGTGGGAGACTAAGAGTTCTAAGGAATAAGGCCCCCGCCTTATTGTGCGCCCCTTAGAATCATCGTGAGCGACTGTCGCAGTCTTCCCTCACAACATCGTGGATCCTCTCGAACTAGGTAATCGTTAACCTACAGTTCGAGCCACGGTGGGATTTCTAGTAGGCGGTGGCAGGGCTGCTATCCACCCCTCTCCCTCAACCTCTCTAGAAATCGTGTGTGGCCCCTTTACTCCATATGTGAGTCTGGTCGGAAAGATATCGTCAGCCTGCATCATCAACAATCATGTCAGAAATGTCAACATCGTATCATCGAATCAAATGAAATATCACAGTAAATAAATCAACCCAAAAGCACACTCCCTGACTCAATCCAGAGTCCAAGGGGTTCCATCGATGCATCTTCATCCTCAAGGTCCAAAACCCTGCACACTCAATAAAGCAGTGTCAGCAGCACCTGTGACAATCAAAACTAGTAAAACATCATGTCGTCTGTCAATCGCATCATAATCAAGTATAAATGGTTTAACATCACAAAAGTCTAGATCACTTGTGAGCAAGTGTCCTCAAAAATAAGTTTTCTTAGTGCACTAGAGTGGGATGTTACAGTAAGTCTCATTATGTTTGACCTCGACACCTTTATTCACATGATGTAGACTTTCACCTTTGGTAGATCGTGTAGAACAATTAAAGACATCAGTTTATAGTTTCATCTTTCCTGAGTTGTTGCTATCGTTCATTGGACCAATACCAATATGACTTTAGTGATCATGGGAGATCATATTGTACTCCATTGTTTACAGACATCTTCAGATTGATTTTAAGATTGGTTTTCATTGGGCCTTGTTCATGACTATGACAACCTATGGCATGTATCTACTTTGTATTTCCTATTCATGGCCATGAACAATTGTTTGGTATATTTCCACATGGATATATAGTGTAATTCAAATTGGAATCCATGTGTACAAAGTCATTATGGATTGTAATATTCTCATGAGAAACTAGTTCGTGTAGTTGGGTCTCCATTACTCCACTTCTAGGAATTATAATGTATTTTGACCATTGCAGATACTCCTCTGAACTGAAACATTAGGGGACATCCATTATAACAACATTTTCCTCACCCCATGCAAATTTCTCATAAGTCCTTTTCAATTTCCCTATGCATACTTGAAGTCCCCTTTTCCACATCCCAGGTGCGACATCGTCGCACTCTGTTATTCAACGAGGGTGCGACGATTCATTTTTTCATTTTTTCACAATCTTCATACTGTATCCTTCACTAAGGGTGTGATGATTTAGCATTGTGGCACTGTGTCCTTCACTAAGGGTGCGACGATTTATCATCGCCGCACTGTGTCCTTCACTAAGGGTGCAATGATTCAACATCCCTCCAAAAATTGGTTTTCTGCAGTACAATTGTGATATCTTAAAATTCGTGATCTGGGTCAGGCTAAAATGTTTACCAGAGATGTGTAACACAGGGATGCTCATTCTCACAAAAAATATCCAAAACCCACGTCACATTTTAGGATATATAACTTTTTTATCATATATATAGCTGCCATCGCACCCTCAGTCATATCTCAGAATCCACATTCTGGGTTTTCAGGATCTTTTCAAAATCAATAGTAAGGATGGAGACAATGTAAATTCTTCAATCAAATATGGTGATAATACTCATGCCATAAAACTATTTTGAATGGAAGGCGAAGGTTGCATTCCACCTCAAAATAAAAGGACTGTATAATTTAGCGATGGAGACAGAAAAAAACTACATCATTCCTTCTGTTGTGGTTTACCCCATGCCATAGAGTGATTTTCCTCGTAACAGAATTGGCGACCATACTAGGGATTGAATCTTCTATTTTGGGGTTTGGGGTGTTTTTCTCCTTCGATTTCTCTTTGGTAGCGTAATTTTTCTTGTCGCCTAATTGCTTGAAAAACTATTTTTACTTTGTATCTGAGTTTCTTGGCCTGATCCTTACCCTGTCAGTGTTTTAATACATATATGCAGGTTTTCCCTTGACAGAGACATACATACGCGAGTTGTCTTTCTATAGGGCATGTACATACGTGATTTTTCCTTAAACAGTCATGTACATCAACTTGTTTAGCTTACATGTTGAGTTTGGTGTTTGTTGGGTGAGTTTTGATGGTTTTTGAGTTTTCTTGGGTCTTCTTGGGTCTCTATCCTAATTTTTGAGTGCTTTCAGAGTGGTAGGAAACATTTTTATGGTTGAATTTCTGGGTGGTTTTTCTTTCTCATCATCTTTTTCATTGGTTTCCCTTGCATATTGGTCTGAGTGTTTTCTTCTTGGTATCCTTCTTGGATCATCTATTTTTCTTGCAATAGGGTCTATATATCAAGTTTCTATTCAATCCTTTCATTTTCATTCCTTTATATTGAAAATACAAAAATATACATTTTGTATTTTTGCATTTTCTCTTTTGGGTTGTTTATTATTGATCTTGATACATGTATAGAAAGATTGCATCTTATTGAAATTGCAGAGTTGAATTGAAAGTTGCATTTTGCAAATCTTATCATATTTTGAGAATTGAAGTTTAGGACTTAGATTTATGTTCATATCCATTTCTTTTATTTGTTGATTCATAACATCATCAGTTTCACGACCACATATTTTGAGTAAACAAATCCACTAAAATTAACCCTGATTAATTTAAAATTAAATAAAAACGATTTTATTTTTTACGGTAGAATGGCACCAACCAGTGCAATTCATGCTCGGGGAATTCATACAATTGAGAAGCCTCTACATATAAGACATAAGCCCAAGTTCCTTTGTATGCTTTGAAAAGTAGATCAACTTACTCATTTTTTCCCTAATACTGCAGTGGTACAAGAAGCATAGTTCTTGTCTGATAGCCCTTCAGGTTCTAAGTTGTATTTGGTTTCCCAACCTTCTAATCCTTCTTTGTTTGATACATTGGTTGTGCCTATGTAATCTTCGGTTGACACTACTCTTATTTTGGGGGTTGATTCATATATTGACCATGTTGTCTCGCATCATCTTCAATCAAT
Source organism: Picea sitchensis (assembly GCA_010110895.2). Classification (NCBI taxonomy): domain Eukaryota; kingdom Viridiplantae; phylum Streptophyta; class Pinopsida; order Pinales; family Pinaceae; genus Picea; species Picea sitchensis. Next base: position 222,557 of record SNQJ01S0015124.1, on the reverse strand, counting down.
GGTCATGTCGATGCAATCTTTGCCTGACACCACTCCTATTTTAGGGAGTGATGTGCCTTTTGACCATGTCGTCTCGCAACCTTTTCAACCAACAGTTGAAAATTATTAGTTGTGTTGATGCAATATTCGTTCGATCCCACTCTTCTCTTGGAGAGTGACAAGTCTAAGGAAGTAACATTTCCAATGCAATATTTGGTCAATCACACTCTTCTTTTGAGGGGTGATGCATCTTTTGACCATGTCCTTAGTATTTCTAGTTATGTACCTTTTGAACAAGGGAGAACTACACTCTATTAGATTTTTCTCCCTCCAAGTCCCATGGTGGTTTCCTTTGATTGGAATGATCTTGTAGAGCCTCTACTTCCTTCTTCTACACCCTTCCATATAAGGGGACTTTTTATATATATTGTAGTTAAGGTAACCTCTGCAAATATTTTATCCTCCTCGACATGGAAATATTTGGGTTTTCCAAAGGATTTATCATCTATCTATGATTTTCTGACTTTCGACAGAAGTCCTGCATGAGAGCCCTGGACACCCCCATAATATGTTGCTTAGAACAACATTCATAAGTCTTGTTTAATCTATTTTCCGACTGTATCAAAAAGAAAAACTATTGTCGAGTGAACTTGTCTCTTTTACACTCGTTAATTGGCTTTGAAAGGATGTCTATTTGGTGTAATTATAACCCTTTTCAGACCAAGTAGACTAATTTTGAAAAAGGAATACTCTAGTCACTAGTGGCTAGAAGAGTTCTCCTAGGTATTGTTTTGTACTTTTTTGGGACTAGGGGACTAAATTCATGAAGAAGGAAATTCTTTGCAGTTAAGTTGTAATTTCATCTCATTCTGTTTCTTTCAGTACTGAGCCTATTGTTGGTTCTCGCTTTCATGTTATAATTCTATTACCTTAGCAATTTGCGTCACCATCCAAGAAGAGCCTTGTTTATATCCTTTGTAGCTTAACACCCTCTACCCTAGGAGAAAACATTCCCTCGAGTGTCCATGTCTTACATGCACCTCCTTACATTGAGAATAGGTATCTTCCACTATTGGAACTAGTTTCTTACTCGCGACACTCGTTTCCTCCTCTGTATCATAGCATTCATCTGTCTATGAAAAAACAAAAAACAATACAGGCAGGAAAACAATATTATCTCATGTTGGCAGCAGTCGGATCACCTTTGAACAGAGAACAAACTTTTGAGTCCACTTGTCATCCAAATATTGGGTTTATCATGACCTTAGGAAGTTGAGCTCGCTACTTAGATTTTACTCCTCCGACTGGATAGTCTTCCAGTCCCTATGGAGATTTTGATTGGTGCCTCTTGCATCACAAAGTTTCATTATAAAGTCTATGTTGTTTGATTCCTCCATATGTCTCATGTTATTATTAAAAGGATGTCTATTAGCTTGTGTCGGCCATTTCTCAGAACTCTTGAGTTTGCATGTCATCCATACCCTCAGTATTTCTAAGTGTTACATGAATCTCTAGTTCTATCGTGCACCCTAGTCCTACTTTCATTATGGGTAGGTAACCTTGAACCCAACAATAGACATCTCCGCATTGGTCACTAACTGGGGGGTTTTCCTTTTGATCGATGACAAGAAATCTATTCACACATTGGGATTTGTGTAGTTTCTTTGATGACATTATCCTTGTTGGTGGTTTCCTCGCCTTTGTTGGCAATGTTCATTCTCGACTCCTATTCAAATGGTATTTTTTGTGCACTGCTTACATCTAGTGGATGCGAAAGACACACAGGGTTTTTGGTTCATGATGTTCTTCATCCTATTTCCTCCAAATAATGAAGATATTTCTTTTTACCTCATGCTAAATGATGAGAGATTCCTTCATTCTCTCCTTTCAGTAGGTCTCCTTCCATCAACTTCAGCTCATCTATTCTGGAAACAAGGCCTAGGGTCCTATGAGTACCTAGAGGCTTAAAATCATCTGTGGCAGGTTCTCTCACCATCAATAGTTGGGAATACATCAATGTATAATGATCGATGGATTCTTCAAGTGTTCAACATCAACACCTTTATTCAGACTTGTAAGAATGTACTTGGTGCCTTGATACCTACTTCCATTATCAGTAGGTTGTATTGTGTTTGTTAACAATATAACTTAATGAATGGTAATAAAATGAAGTATCATTATGTTTGACCTCAACTCCTTTATTCACATGATATAGACTTTCACCTTTGGCAGATCATGTAGAAGAATTGAAGACATCAATTTATAGTCATAATTTTCCTGAGTTTTTTCTATCATGTTGTAGTTACTTCACACACACCTAGGATTTTGTTTTACTAGTATTTTTCCTTGTTTATTAGTCATAATTAGTCATTATCTAGTCTCCTATATTTTAGGGGAGAATATTCCACCTGGAGAATATTCTCTTTTAGTTGACACTTCAGTTTGGCTATTTGAGTTGAGTATAGATGTTGCATTGGTTTTATCACCATGCAACATTGGGATCATCACCATGCTAATTCGACCTTGCCTTTGGATCATCACCAAAATTTCACATTAGTTTTGATTTGTTGATTTAACTCCTCACTACTCTTTGTTCATTCAGTTAACTGAAGACTAGTTGACTAGTTAACTCAACTAGGTGGTAGTTCACTCTCGTAACTGATTGAGAGACTAGAATAGGTGGAAGTTCACTCCCATAATTGATGGTGTGTGTCTATATAACTATATAGCACCACTATGGCACATTGGTTCACCTCTAGTGTGCACTCATTGATCTCTACAGAGTATATCATGTGTAAATTATTCATTATTCACAACGGTTAATGAGAATTCTTTCATTCTTTCTCTTCGTCTTCTTCTTTCTCCAATTCTCTCTAAAAATGTGTGTATTATTGTTTATATAGATATATTATGTACAGGATCAACACATTTACATGTTATCAGAGCCGACCGACTGCTAAGAAAAATCTACACAAAATATTTTTGCAGGTACAAAAGATTGAAGACAACGAAAAGATGGAATTCCAAAAAGAATTCATTCTTACACCTTACAACTATTTTTCATGGAAGGATAAAATATCCATACATCTCCAAACCAGAGGGTTGTATAGGTTAAACTTGAATACATATATAGAACCAACATCAGCCATAGAAAAATCCAATTATTTAATTCGCATGGATGAGGTGTTGGAAATATGGCAATAGCAGAGAGGATGCAGAATGTCAAGGTTGTCATTGATGGAAATCGTCTATGGCAGAAGAAGCTAGATGATGACAGAGCAATATCCAAGTGGAGTGATGAAGGGTAGTCGACCCGAGTCTATGGCAGAAGAAGCTAGATGATGACAGAGCAATATCCAAGCAGAGTGATGAAGGGTAGTCGACCTGATAGGAAGATGGTCGAGGTCAAGCGAAAGAAATAAGTCGCAGTGTAAGGAGGTCAATCGACGAAGAATTACAAAGGGAAGATCTAGTCAAAATAGAGTTCGAGGTTGAGGTCAATCGAGCAAAAGACCTATTGGATCCCATTCAAATTTCTAGAAAGGTCGACAGCCGTCAGATTTGCAGAAACTGCGCAGAGGTTAAGCGCAGGGGTTAAGTTCTACTATGCAGAGGAGAAATCTCGGACAAGTCATCAGGATATTGGAGAGAGAATCCAAGCCGTAGGATCTGAGAAGAAAACCCGACAGCCGTCGGATCTGTAAGAGTCGTGCAGGGGTTAAGTCCTACTGAGCAGTGATCTCCATAGGGACACGCGTCAGACATCGAAATCCTTTAAGGATTCGAGGAGAATAAGCTCAGGAGGAATAGTGTTCTTATACATGCAAGAAGCACAGGAAAGAGACCGAGAGCCGTTGGATCCCACTCGGAAATCCCAACAGCTGTTGGATCGGGAAAAGATGTGCAGATGTTAAGCACAGGAGTTGGTGTGCAGAAGAAGTGATCTGAGTTGTCAGATTGGAAGCAGACACCCGACAACCATCATATCTGCAGAAGCTGCGAGGGGGATAAGCCATCGGAGAATCGGGGATCGGGACTTTGGAATGTCCAATTCATTCGACAATGAAACCTCCGAAATCGCGATATGCGATTTCGCGATTTGATCACAGCCATTAAATCAAGCAGCGATCGGGACCATCCACGTGTAGACAGTAGGCTTCATCGGAGAATCCGGAATCGGAGTTTCACGAGTCTCGTGAAAAATGACAACGAAAACCCTGAAATTGTGATATGCGATTTCACGATGAAATCGCAGCCATTGAGCCAAGATTGCATCTGAACCGTTGATCCAACTCACGACAGCTGACCATGTCGGCAAGGGACACGTGGCACAACCAGGGAATGACAGGTGTCAGGCAGATTCAACACTTCAGGCTCATGTAAGTCACGAATCAGAGTGACACGTGGCAAGATCTAACACGTGTCAAACCACGTGTGACGTCAGCAGAGGAATCGATGATCGGGACCGTCCATCTGAGGGACAGGTGTCGGAAATCAGGAGCGAGTCGGCATATCGCCAATCGGGAAATCAGAGTTCCCAAGGTCAGAAGAAACAGGACATCGAAAGTCCCGAAATCCCGACACAATCAGGACCGTCCATCTGAGAGGACACGTGGCAGGAGATTGGTGCCATCGGTGAAAGGCCCGACAGGAGGTCGTTCATCGGCTAATCGAAAATTGGGATATTGGAGATCCCGGGCACAAAGGTTTTGTGCAGCTCAGAATCACGATCCGCGAAACCCCAATTAGTGGAGGCTTGCTGTCAGAGTTAAGAATGCGGTCACAGGTAACGGTCACGTGAACATGGGTCAGCCAGGAGGGCTGAAGCACATCGCGAATCGGGAAATCGCGAATCCCACGGACATAAAAATTATGTCATCGTAAGTGTCGAAACTCCGATGGAGTGATAAGACCAAGGTCACACGGAGACAGGTCATATGGACCATGTTCTATCTAGGAGGGCTAGCGCACATTTTCGAGAGGTATGGTGGTGGTCACGTGATCGCAGGTCACATGGACCATTGTGCAGCCAGAAGGGGCTAAAGCTCGGGAAAGGAGCACATCGGGGATCGGAGAATCGGGGGTTCCAAGTACATGTGCATCTCGACACTGAGAATGTCAAAATCGCGATGAGTAAAATCCTGATGGGATCTGAACCGCTGGATCAAGTATTGATCGGAGTTTTTCTTTTCTTCCTCAAAGTTTAACGCTTCAGTTATGAATCTGTTAAGAGAAATGGACTAATGATGACAAATCGGTTAGCGTTTCAGTTGCCAGGACAGGTGTTCTTGTTTTGGCAGAGGGAAGGTGAAGTGAACCGTCGGGGAGGCGGATATAAAATAAAATGAGAGACACTGAATTGAGCTCGGTTGAACTGAGAGGGATAGAGCTCTGCAAGTGCAACAGTGGCAGAGGAGAACCGACGAAGCAGAGAAAAGATGAGAAGGCGCAGCAGAAGGAGGTGAAGCAGAGCAACAGATCAAAGGCAGTAAAACAGAATTTGTGGCTGAGNAAAGTAGTTGGAGCTTGCTTGACATCCTAAGAAGAAGAGGTTTTTTCCCTTTATGGGTTTCCTCGTGAAATATGTGTCCCTGTGTTTATTATGTGCATGATTGATGTTGAATATCTGTGGTTAATTTATCTGCAACATGTTGAATACCCTCCAGTAATTAACAAGAAAAGTTAAAAAGAGTAGAAATACTTAAATCTCATAAGCAGCATCTTTTAATCCACATAACTTCTCTCAGTACATCTTAATATCTGAATCTAACTGAATATAGAGTACATGATTGTCAATGAATGGATATTTGCATATTGGTGATATAAGGTTGATAAAGTTAAAAAGGATTAATTGTGTATGCTATTGATTCACCCCCCCCCGCTCTCTCAGTAGCACGGTGTGTTCAACATGAGGCACTCGAAAAAATTTGCAGTCTTATTTCTCTCGATCTCCTTTTTCGTATATCTTCCTATAAGAATCCCAATGAAGCTTGGACCACCTTGGAAGGGATCTTTGGAAAACATGATGAGATGAGGGGACACATTCTGGAGGTGGAGCTTCTCACATCGGATCCAAAATGATTCGAGAATATCCAATATTTCTTTACAAAATTCAAGGATTTATTGTCGCAATTCAAATCTTGCGGGGTTGATAAATCAGAGGAGAAACAAATGGTTCTAACCATTCACTCCAAGCTTGGTCCTGAATTATCTGTATTTGTATCCACATTCCATACTTTCATATTCTCCTCTGGAGCCACTTAGAAGATGCCTTCTCTTGATTACTTTATTGAATCCTTGACACAAGAGTGAACTAAGATCATCAACATGGGCATAATCAAAGGCCCAAGGGTGCATGCACTCATTGTACATAATGGAAGAAAACAATATCATAAATCTAAAGATAAAAATAAACTAAAATTTCATGCACATCCGAAGAAGGAAGGGTGCACAAATCCTTTCACTGATGCCTCCGGATCCAAAGGAGAAAAGGTAAGAAAAGGAGAGAAATGCATGTACTATCACAAAGGATTCCATTCGGAATCTGCATGCATGCAAAAACAAATAGATATGATGTCTCAAATACTTTAGAAAAACAACATTGTAGATCACATCCCCTAGGGTGCAAAGGTTTGGACATTTGAATTTCAGATACATGCAACATCTTAGCAAGAACATGTTAGTTGATGTTCTACTAGACATCCATTTCTCCAAGGGAGTATGTGAGGAATGTGTTCTCGGAAAACACCCTCAAGAGAAATTCAACAAAGGAAATTCTCAACAAGATTTTGCATCTTTAGATATGATCCACATTGACCTTATGGGTCCTTTTCTGCATCCATACAGCAACAAAGTAAGGTTTGTTCTCATTTTTTTTGATAATTTCTCACGTTTTACTTGGATCTACTTTATCAGGAAAAAATCTGAGGTCTTTCAACACCTCAAAGATTTCAAATCCCTGGTTGAGACATAGTCCGAAAGAGGATCAAAGTCCTACAAACTAATAATGGGGGAGAGTATGAAAATCATTAGATCCATAATCTTTTCCATGAGGCAGGGATTCAATTGCAACATATAGTTCTTTATACTCCGCAGCAAAATGGAGTTGTTGAGTAGAAAAACATATCTCTAAAGGAGATGGCATCTTGCATGTTTCATGCAAAGTCTCTACCACAGAGACCATGGGTCAAAGAAATTAATTGTGCAACATACATCCAAAACAGGTCTCCCCATATATATGTCAAAGATAATACCCCCTACAAGGCTTGGAGTGGCCTCAAACCATAAGTGACCCACCTTTGCATTTTTGGTTCATGTGCATGTGCCCATATTCCCTCTGAAAAGAGGAAGGCACTTGATCCATAGAGCACTGAGTGAATTTTTGTTGGCTATCCTGATGGTGTGAAGGGATATAGGCTTATTGATATTTCCTTGGACCGACTCATCATTGAGAGAAGTGTCCAATTCAAGTAAAGTGTCTCACATGCACCTTATCAGCTGCATGCAGACACCTTCATTTTTCAACCTGTCTGACATGATGAGAATGCACATGCTGACTCTTCTTCCGAATAGATTTCTTATTCAGAGGACTCATATGATTCAGATTCATAGTCAGTACAGTCAGATGCAAATTCAGAGCATCCAGATGTAGTTGTAGAGCCGGAGTAGAGGCCCAAGTGGGCATAGACTACTCTTCAGGATGCAGGGGATCTCATTGGTGATCCAACCGATACTAGGAGGAATCAATCTGATTTAGAGGAGCCCCCTGTTGCACTCATTTCCACTGAACCATTACCTTCTAGGCATCTTTTCTTGGTTCAACCTTCAGATCCATAGTCTTATGGTGACGCTGTTGGAAATCCCTTTTGGGAATCCACCATGCAGGAGGAGTACAAATCACTCCTCGAGAACCAGACTTGAGATCTGGTTCCCCTTCCTTCTGGGAGGAAACTTGTTAGATGTAGATGGGTCTATAGGACTGAGAGCATATAGGATGGACATATTAGAAGATATAAAGTTAGGCTTGTTACCAAAGGCTTTCAACAGGTTCATGGTATTGACTATGATGAGAACTTCGCTCCATTAGAGAAGATGGATTCCATATGACTGGAACTTTCCATTGAAGCAGACGAGGGATGGGAAGTCCATCAGATGGACATGAATAATGCATTTCTTCACAGTTCTCTCTCTAAGGACATCTACATGGAGCAACCCAAGGATTTATATAGGACTCATCTTTGGTTTTTCGACTGAAGAAGTTGCTTTATGGCCTCAAGCAGGATCTGAGGGAATGGTATGCCAAGATGGATTCCTACCTGTTGTCACAGAAATTTGTATGTTGTAAATCATACTTGAATGTCTACGTGCTCAGGACAACTGATTCACTTCTAGTTTTATTTTTGTATGTTGATGATTTGTTGATCACTGGTTTCTTGACTTCAATGATTTTTGTAGTCAAGAGGATTCTACATTACAGTTTTTTGATGATGAACATGGGTCCACTACACTTCTTCCTTTGACTCAAGATCAGTCAGGATGCATAAAACATAAAATAGTCTTAGGCCAAGTATGCACAAGATCGCCTTGAGAGATTTCACATGACAGACTGCAAGTCTACTCCAACTCCTTTCCTATCAGGATGGTGGGGAGACTCCACTAGTTGAAAATACACTATATAGAAAGCTAGTGGGGAGCTTGTTGTATCTCACACACTCCAGACCAGACCTCTCATATGTATTTGGTGCATTTTCCAGGTTCATGTAGGAGCCACATGAGCTACATTTGAAAGCTACAAAGCATATACTTTGATATGTACAGGGCACCATCACCTTTGGGATTCATTATGTAACAGGCTCTACATTATATATCATCGGGTTTACTGATTTCAAATGGGATGGCGATAGCACTGATCGCAAGTCCACATCTGGTTACTCACTCAGTATTTGTTCTAGGCCTGTCTGTTGGTCGAGAAAGAAGCAAGCTTCCATTTCTCTATCTTCATCCGAGGTAGAGTATAGAGGGGTAGTTAACATAACCATTCAGGCTATGTGGATACAACATTTTCTCACTGAGTTGGGCATTTAGTTTCAACGATCGATTGTCATCTAGTGTGACAACCACAGAACTCTAAAGTTCTGCAGAGATATAGTTTAGAGGTAGTGGACGAAGCACATCGAGATCCACATGCACTACATCTGGGACTTAGTACACAAGGGGATCATCAACTTAAATTTCTTTCCTTTAGCAGAACATACAACATACATCTTCAACAAGACCTTCATTGAGCATAAGTTCCATTCTTTGCGAAGTCATCTTGGAGTGAAGGACACAGTTGCCTAGAAACTATAGTTCTTCTTTTTACATACATTGTACCTTGAGGGGGTGTTTCTCCAATGAGGTTTTCCCTCTTTCCTCACCTTATTTTCAGTGTATCTTTTTTATTTGGGTACCTAACATGGCCTCGTTGACGGGACCCATTCTTTATTTTCACCATAGTGATGTTCAGGGGGGAGTGTTGGAGTTACTTCACACACACCTAGGATTTCTTTTTCCTAAGGTTTTTCCTTGTTTATTTGTCATAATTAGTCATTATCCAGTCTCCTATATTTTAGGGGAGAATATGCCACCTGGAGAATATTCTCTTTCAGTTGACACTTAAGTTTGACTAGTTGAGTTGAGTTTAGATGTTGCATTGATTTTATCACCATGCAACATTGGGATCATCACCATGCTAATTAAAACTTTCCTTGGGATCATCACCAAACTGTCACATTATCTTTGATTCCCTGAGTTAAATCCTCACTACTCTTTGTTCAGTGAGTTAACTGAAGACTAGTTGACTAGTTAACTCAACTAGGTGGCAGTTCACTCCCATAATTGCCTGAGAGACTAGACTAGGTGGTCATTCACTACCGTAATTATTGGTGTGTGTCTAGAGCACTTTATACCACCACTATGGCGCATTGGTTCACCTTCGGTGTGCACTCATTGAGCTATATAGAGTATATCATGTGTAAATTATTCATTATTCACAATGCCTAATGAGAATTCTTTCATTCTTTCTGTCCATCTTCTTCTTTCTCCAAATCTCTCTGCAAATGTCTGTATTATTGTTTAGCTAGATCTATTATGTCTAGGGTCAACACATTTACATATCATTAATTGGACCAATACCTATATGACTTCAGTGATCATGGGAGATCAAATTGTACACCATTGTATACAAATATCTTCAGATTGATTTTAAGACTAGTTTTCACTCGGCCTTGTTCGTGACTATGACAACCTATGTCATTTATCTACTTTGTATTTCCTATTCATTCCATGAAAAATTGTTTGGTATATTTTGACATGGATATCCAGTGTAATTAAAATTGGAATCCATGTTTACAAAGTCATTATGGATTGTAATATTCTCATGAGAAACTAGCTCGTCTAGCTAGGTCCCCATTACTCCACTTTTAGGAATTATAATTTATTTTGGAAATCACATATACTCCTCTAACCTCAAACATTAGGGGGCATCCATTATAGAAATATTTTCCTCACCCCATGCAGCTTGCTCAGAAGGCCTTTTCCATTTCTCTTTGCATACTTGAAGTCCTCTTTTCACTTCCTAGAGATAAAAATCATACTTTTTCAAAATATATGTACCCTATCAGTTATACATCATGCATATATGCAGGTTGCATGACTACATCCCATGTACATCGATTTTGGTGCTCAAAATTAAAAATTGTGTCGGGATTCCATGTCATGTCACGGGATCCATGATCCTTGACCTTCCATATACTAGAAATATTGTGAATTGACCCTTCAATTCCACTTGAAGGCTATAAATGGGCCATATTCAAACCATGGAAAGGGAGAAAAATTAAAATTTTGAGAAAAAAGTTACGTTGGAGAAATTATTCACTTCATATGGAGTTTGCTTCCCTTTGTCCTTTAAAGTTTGAACAAATTATTGAGCCCCCAATTTCTTCCCTCTATGATGGAGAACCTCATTATCTCTCTTCATGTATTTCTACAGAATCATTTGTATCAACAAGAAATTCAACCAACTTCTCATCATTCTCAAAAAATTGGAGATAATATCGGTTATCAAGTACTGAAGGAATGAATATCCTTTTGACCTAAAATGTATTTTTATTTTATGATTCTTCAGGATTGAATAAAGATGCAGAAGCTACCAATGAGTCTTACTTATGATTCTTATCTCTTAGGATGAAGGAGATGTTAAATGAACTGAAAGAATTCATGAGTTCAATTACTCTTTTTCCATAGAATTTCAATTTCTCATTTTTGATATTGTACTTATTATTTAGATGACTTATAACTAGCTAAGAATCACTGATTATTATCAAGTGTTCAATGTTCATATGCAGTGCATGATTCATCCCTTGTATTAATGCTTCATATTCCACTTCATTACCTATATGAGGAAATTCAAGTTTGATGGTGTGTCGATAAATGACTGATTTTGGGATCTTGAAAACAATCCCAACTCCACTTCCATATTTGGAGCATACACCATCAAAAAACATCTTCAAAAATCCTTAAAACTAATTTTCTTCTTGTTTTGAAATAATGGGATACTATGGATCAAGCACAACATAATTTTCAATTGTATCATCAATGTAGTCTTGCATTAATTCATTCTATTTTTTTCTGAAAGAAACTAGCTTTCTGGCTTCTCAAGGGAATTTTGTTGTCTTAAAAGTGTTCAGACCAGGTTCCTTCTTAGGTAACCAACAAAAGATACTGAATTATTCTAGAGCGCTATAATTATCATCTTCCCGAGAGGGAAGAAGTGTCACCCGACGCACAATTGAGACAAGAAAGAGAGGGAAGGCTAAGAAGAATACTTATATAGACCCCTGAATTACAAAGGTTGACTGTAATCTTGAGCAATATAGATTAAACCTGTAACAGTTCCAAGCAATTCCTAACTGGGAATAAAGAAACAAAGTTGTGTTTCCATTCATAAAGAAGCCTTTAGACATATCATACATAAAGATAATATAGAACAACATTCCATTCATTCATTAGGACTAAATACATAGGATATATATCCTCCAATTATATTAACATATCAAGTTTTTCTCATAGCGTGATCCTCATACACAAGTACTTAGAGGATGTTCTTCATTTGATATGAGACAATATTTCAATCTCTTTCTCCATTACATCTAGATTAATACATAACTTTGATACATTGATAGTCTGATTCTTTCCCAGATCTCCTAAACTTAGCTATGCTAACAATATAAACCATTACAACAATGACTCTGGTCACAAAAACAAAAACAACAACAATGATAACATCAATAATTTCGGACTAAAAACCCTAGAAAAAAATAACGACACTACAACCCAATAACAACCCTTTTAAAATCCTATCGTTCTCATATATATAATCTGATCTTTAGGTTTGTTGGTTGAGAACTAAAGAGTTCTCTCTTCTTCTTTATCTTGTTACAATTTCTTTCCTCAATATTGATGTTGTGATGTCCTTCCAACTTCTTTTTGTTTCTTTCTTTTGTCCGATTTCCAACTCCTTAGAAGCTTGCGTGATCTAAAAATAGGAGAGTACTTACTCTACACAAGTTTTCAATCAAGAATCATTTTTCTGACGAAGTATTTTCATAAGTATTTAAAGGAATATGAATCCATGATTAACGATTCTTTTAAAAAAGAATTAACATACATGAACTCAAATGGAATAAGCATATGAAAATACAAGAGAGATAGAGACAACTGATGTTGGTAACGAAGTTCACCCCTCCAGGGCTACGTCTCTGAACCCTCTTCAATTAGAATACAAATCACTTTCATTCCATCTTCAAAAGATGTTGGGACCTTCTCATAAGTGATTACAAAAGATATTCCTTCTCCTTCAATGAGGATTCAAGAAGACTACCCACACTCATATCTCTCCATACATCAAGAAGGACAAATCCTTACATGAATAAGTCTCTCAATGCTTAGTAGTAGAACTATGGCTCTCTAACTCCACTCATTCATTATCCATTAATCTCCTCCCTTTAAAAGGGCTCACATAAGGCATTATATAGTTTTTCCTCACTCCCTCTTAAGAAAGAGCATTAATTCCTAGATCCACAATAATAGGATCTAATTACAAAAGAGGAAAAACAAGATCCATGAATGTAGGATCTCAAACTATCTTCAAGCACATAATGGGAAAAGTCTCAAAACCACCGAAAGGCTCTTCATCCATGTCCTTGATTTTCTCAACCTATAATTGAGAATAATGGAAAATTGGTGTGAGGTGGTTTCTCACATATAAACCAATTTCCAAACTTATAATTTAATGATAAATACATGAGTCTAATTTCCCTCGCAAGTATTAATCATTTTACATCAAAAGTGAATAATAATGTATGAGTTTTTCCAAAATATCATAAAGCATAATTAAATGAATGAGCATCTCATAAAAGCATAAAAGAATGCATGAGGTCCTTTTCTCACAAAGAATTAATAAAATGCATGAGAAAATAAAACTCAAAACATATAAGTTCACGACCTTCACCACTCTGCCAATCAACTTGGTGAACACAGTAAAGTCCTTCCATGTGTGGAAATCCATCCGAATCACGCCTCCTCACAAAGAACCTTTTGGTCTCCAAAAGTATCAACTGTGTCTATATGAAAGTGTCAAAAGGAACATTCCTTCAAGACTCCTTCACCCACTATTGTGGGGTATTCTACCCTACGGACTAACAAGCTAGGGCTTAAACTTGCACGTAGATCATGACCCTTCATAAACTACTTTTAACCTTCTACCCCAACCTAAAACCCTTTTTCACAATCAAACAAGGGAAAAACCAACTAACCTTTTTATCGATGGTTGATGTAGATCCTTCGTTGAGCTTTATCTCCTTGCTTCTGCTGCTCCTTCCAAAAAGCGATCCTGCAATCAAGACAAAACTATGCATGCATGTTATTGTTCTACTAGAGGGTTAGAGATTAAACACAAATCACATAAAACATATAAGACTCATGTAT
>SNQJ01S0015124.1:184859-199484 GCA_010110895.2 Picea sitchensis | reverse complement strand
AAAATATGCATGCATGCTATTGTTCTACTATAGGGTTAGAGATTAAACACAAATCACATAAAACATATAAGACTCATGTATTTGGGATGGGAAAAGTATCTTTTTATTAATCTCAATATGAACCAACTTACAATGATTATAGAGACCGGCCACCGTTCCTCGATCCTGATACTGGGCTCCTCCTCTTCTTTGTCCTCCAACTGCTTTGCTTGAATTCTCCTAAAGCTTGAGGAAAGGCTAAAGGGTTGGGACAAAATGGATTCGGCAATTGGGCAGAGTTTCTTTGCTATGATTTTCCTCCTTTGAATAATACCCCTACCCCTTCTTTTATAGGCTATAAGGAGCTAGGGTTTTAGACGAACTCTCGGCCATGCATGGCTGGGAGTTCCAGTTAACTGACCCAAAGCTTTTCATCCCGGCGGAAACTTTCCTGATTTTTTTTTTTGTTAGGTAAACGCTGGCTGTAGTGGGCCAGCCCACGTTCCAACGCGTGCAGTATAAGGCCTACTAGCGTTCCAACGCGCCCAGTGATAGGTTAGGGCGCGAGTTACTTAATTTAGGAGGTTTTTGAAGAGTCTGTTCAGCATGGTTTTGGAAATGAATGGAAATGAGTTGGCCTAATGCCAGGTAAGCATGGATGGTGCAATTTAGGGTTATAACAACCACATACTTCAGAATCAGAATGTAAATCTAGCACCTGCAACTGCTGCAAAGAAAATGTCTGGAAAAATGCACATCCCTTGTTTCCTTCACCTCTATTCTTCAGAGCTCAAAATGAAAGGCCCACATCTGCATAAATATGTAACCTATATTTGATGACCTATACTTCAATGTTTGGAGTACCTTACTTTCCAAGAGTTTATAATACACTCTTTGGTCAAGTTTACAATGAATCGCCAAAATGGCTTAGGAAATTCACCTTAATTAATTGTTTATATAATGATTACAAAATGAGGCCACCTAAGGATTAAGGAGAAAAATAACGTCTCTCACTCTCCTCACTCAAGAGTAGATAAAAATAAATTACAATGCTTCATAATCATTTTACATCAAATTACAAGGCCTTTTAAATGTGCCATAAATGTCGCATAGTCGAGAAACTCTATGGTTTTCATTCTCATTGCAATGCTTTTACATCAAATTTCAAGGAAATTCTTATGCCAAATCAGATGAAAATATATGCACCAATGGGAAACTTCTATGGTTCTATGTACCAATTACAAAAATGTGCATCATGGCCAAAATATGCACTAGAAGGTAAACTATGGCCTTTACATGGCAATTACATCAAATTTTTTAGGGCAATTTTTATGTGCCAAAATGTCGATTGCACTAGTGGTGAAAAACCAAAATCCCACTACAATTAAACATGAATATGGAAATATTATAAAATTGACTTTCAAATTAGATCATACCTCATCGCACAAAAATTCATTGGTAGGTTTGGAATTCAGTGAGCTTTAAATACCATTGGCACTGTTGTCGTGTCCCCTAGTAAACTCCAAACAAGGTATGTATTGAGTGTTCACTATAAACCATCCATGGCCCAATGTCTCCAAACACAAGAAAACAAATCATCGAGATATGGGCATAAAATGGATTTAAAAATCCGAGGAAAGCCTCCAAAGGCTCTAGGTGTTTTCACATCATTCTCTACTACGTTGTACAATTATGATGCGTCATTTTTATCAGAGTTTATGCTCAACATTACATTCTTCATGCACACTAATAATGGTGCCAACCTGTTAGAATCTCCATAATATTGAATCACCGTCAGCATAATCCATAGAACTGGAGGGAAACAGATAGGTGTGAATGCATCAAATCCATACAAATCCTTTCGGATATGGAAATCCCAAATTTCTTGGGATAAACTGCTCATCATATTTTGGATGAGATTATGAGAAATATTTTGATGATAAGATAGCGATCCTGAAATTTGATATTATTTTCCTCATCACACCCTTACAGGATAGAAAAAGAGGCTTTGATTCTCTAAATAGACAAAACATGATTTGTTCCATCAAGGTGGCAAGATGGTTGCTATAATTGAGATGTGTGATCTCATCTCATCTAGCCATTAACCAATACCCTCGATCACCACCAACTTTTAACGGTTTTCCCTCTATGACATGTAACCGAAATGATCATAGATAAATCACCAATCTGGATGCTCACTTTGCATCTATTGCAGAGTTGAACCCCACCAATGTCATTGCAGTCATTGATGATGAGGCCAATGTCAAGGATGTGCACGTGGATCCCAGTGAGAAAATCCCGACCTTGATGATCTAGGGCATAAACACAGAAGAGTCACGGTAGCTTTGGAGGAGGCGGGTGGCCATCTATGCAATTACTCTCTTCACAAAGGATGGTTGTGGCTACTTCTTGCAGTACTGTGATGATGTTTTTTCTTGGCGTCAATGGCCTATGTATATTGCACTACTTATTTTTTTTGTTTGTTTTGTTGTGGTATCCTGGTTGATCCCTGAAGGTTGTACATGGGCCGACAGAAAAAGAAGCATGAGAAAGGTGTAGTCATTCCTGGGCCCAAAGGATGGTTGATAATCGAAATTCTGACGGACATGAGTGTGGGTCTTTCCCACCACAAGCTCGAATCTTTGATTCGTGTTCATGGAGACAAGAATCTTATGGAATTTATCTTTGGATCCACTCCCATTGTTATTACATCTGATATGGAGGTCGCTAGAGATATTCTTAGCTCCCCTCAATTCATGAACGAACCCCTCAAGCAATCGACACAACATTTTTTGTTTTGTAGGGCCACTGCATTCACACCTAATGGGGTCTACTAGAGACTAATCTGGAGAATTTATTCTTCTCATCTCTTTTACCCACACAAAATCGCTGCCCACGAAGCTGGATGCTAGCCTGATGATGCCCAAATGCTTGTTGATATTCAAAACAAGTATCAATCTAAGAGGGTTGTTAGGCTTAGACCACACCTGTAAGGTGTTGCGCTGAACAAGATCATGGGAAGTATTTGGTTAGAGAGATACCAAGATCATGTAGGCTCAAAGAGAGCTAATACTGATCATTGCTCTCAATCGTTTGTCTTGTACTGCGCACATTGGAATCCACATTCCTCCTCTATATTTATGTCTCTCAGGGAACTCCTCCATACAACTCAACTGGTGCATTTAATAATTTTGTTCTCATTTCCACCGCAACTTCCAAACTTTTAGGATTGCTTATCCTGGGTGATAGACTATATGGAATAGGTTGCCGACTGAAATTTGTTATAACCCTAAATTGCACCAGACATGTATACTGGCATCAGGCCATCTTACTTACTATCTTTGCCAAGCCATCACTGAACAGATCTTCTAAAAACCATTTTTTTTAAGGTGTACATGCCCTACACCACTACTTCTCGTGTACACATGGTTGTTGCACCACTACAATGCACGTACACTCACAAAAAAGCACGGAAAATGAAAAGTGCAAAGGGGTATGGGTTTTCAGGCTATTACCTAATCATTTGACCGCCCATAGCTAGTCACCCCAACCGTTACTATATTTTTGGCCTATAAAAGAAGGTGTGGGGGTCCCATTACAAAGAGAAGAACGAGATCATAGAAATTATGCCCATTTCAGTATTCCCCCCTTGCCCCATTATTTTGCAACCACTTTGTGAGTTTGAGCCATAATCCCTTCTTCCTCCATTGCAAACCCTTGCCATTTCCCTAGAGAGAACTGAATAGGAGAAGAATACATGGAAGAAATTGGTTCATGGTGAAGAGGATCCCAGGACCGAGTTCGAGGAGCAGTTGTCGGTCTCATATTGTAAACGACTTTTGTGAGATTAATATAAAGAAATACTTTTTCCATCCTGCCAAATGATGTCTTAAATATTTATGATTTGTTTACATTTTTTTTTATGATGTCTAACCCACTAATCCTTATATAGAATGCATGCTTGTGGTTTATTGTTTGTCTTTTGGTGAATGCAGGTTGGCCTTGGGAGGATATCTGCAGTCAAGAAGCAACTAAGTGCAAAGGGATTGACACCAGACGTGGAGTTTAAGATATGCATATCGGATCCCTATACTTTGTCTTTTATGTATGATTATGGGGTAATGACGGGATAGATGTTAAAAGGTAGGAGACTTTAGACAATTATCTCTGGCTACACTTTAGAACCCTAGTGTACTCTGTAGAGGGGTTTTCCTCCTATAGTAGAATTGGTGATCATACTAGGGAGACCTCTAGGGGTTTTTGGGGATATTCTTTTGGGTACTTTGAATCAGTTTATTTATTGTTTTATGAGTTTCTATAAGCTTCTATGTCTTTAATGGATTCTGGTCTTCCATACCAGTACTCCCTACCTTTGCTTGACCGTCGGTTTTCATTTTTATTTTTTTTGAGAAGTTACAGAAGTGTACGTAGATGGTAGTGGGCCTGAACATGTGCATATGCACCCTACCTTTGGATATCCCGCATGCATACGCAGGTTGTTGAAGTGTCAATAGCATGCCTATGTTGAGAAAATATTTTTTAAAGAAGAGGCAATCATCCTCTTCCCTGTCAGAAGTCACACTTATCGGGTTTTCTTGATCTAGCCTTGGTCTCTGTTATAGCATTCTGTATCCTAGGTCTGACCTCAACAAAGCTTTCTTTTTATCAAATATTTCTTGTGATTTCTTTATTAGGGTTTTTAGGCAAGTGTGTGAGTCCATTTTGATCTGCTTGTTAGGTATTTTCAGTGACTCCCTGTGATCTGCGATTGGGCCTGCTGTCATTTATTGGTCTTGACTTGTCGTCATTTTTTCGTTTTTTGCTTTAGAAGAAGAGAAACAAATTAATTTTCAAATTTCTTGTTTTGAAGCATAAAACAATAAAAAAAAAATCTTTTCTTTGTCTAGTAAAAGTAGTTCAAGTTATTTGCTTTATTTACCAAGGAAAAAGAAAGTTTTTTTAAGTTCTTTATTTGAATTATTAGGACATTAAGTAGCTCGTAGTCGAGCAAAATCTTGTTTTAAGTTTTTTCTTCTCAAAGATTTGAGAAAAGTAATTACGAAAAGTTTGGTTAAATAGTTTAAATTGACAAATCTTTATCTGTGAAGAAGAAGTAGTTTTTTTTTTCAGTTTCATCTTATGCTATTCTCTTTTGTCTCTTAAAGAACATCACTGGTTTCACTTCTATTCCATTTGAATTAAGACATCCACTAAAATTAACGCTTAATTAAAAGTTATTAGACTTTGTGTTTGTAAGGTCCATCAATTTAGTCTAGGCTACAAGATTGATTTAGGATTGGAGAGGAAACTCTTCAAGGCTACAAAAACAAAGATAAGAGTCTATGTTAGGGAGTGCTTGAAATTCCAGTAACCACGAAAGTTATCCCAGACCCCCTGCTAACACAAAGGTTAAACACGAGGTCGTGTGCGGAAAGGTAGTGGAGATAATCCCTCCAAATCCGGACCAAGCGTAGTGGGGAACACATATAGAGGGATTATCTTAGAATTCCATTGATCGCATTTTCCATGGAGCTTCATGGGTGTCGAATCCGTTTGACATCCTTAGTCATCTTCGGGAACACTTTCTTTAGATACCCTTGATAGGTTTAGGGATTGATACCCTGTGCATTATGGACCACTTGACTATCGACTGTACCTGCCTGGTGACTATTCGTGCATTGGGAAACTAGTTTCCTTTATCTTAGTGACTTACATAGGTGATTGTAGGGGTATACCACGATAACTAGGGAAGACATAGGGCCATGCTTTGCAGAGTATACCCAAAGGGTGCTTCCGTATTCAATTTTCATTTTCACTGGTAAGTTTCTCTAGTGTTGGTTGGTGTAACTATTCTTCCAACTAGCTAGTGATGTTCTTGTCTTATCTCATAGGATTATTTTCTAGTGTGTGTTGGTATTTAACGTTAATAGAAATCCCTAATGTGTCATTGATCTTCTCACGCCGTGGAGGATCAGGAGCTCCATCGATCACGAAGGCTTCTTGTCATGTAGTCGTTTAATCTGGAGCCACCACCGCCACTGCTATGGTGAAGACTAGACCAACAATGGTCTTTTGAGGTGACCAAGCCACAGGAAATTGAGCCCGACCCATCTTCGAGAGGAGAAAATTTGATTCTGAAGGAACCAACCATTTATGACCTCGGAGAAGAATCTCTTGATCCATATAACCCTCTGATTACTGATCTATTGGTTCCCATTGTCGTACAGGTTAAACCTTACAAGCGTCAGGTAGTTTCACAGGAAGCGATGGAGGCAAATGATGCTACTTCTGTAGGGAATCCTCATATTCCCTCCATGGTTGTCACTACATGGGGTTTTCTGCATCCTAACCAAACGTCACTGGTACAGACCACCATGGTATCGACCACCTCTACCTTGGGCAATGGTCTAATTCCATATATGGTGGCGATCACTGCTCCTTTCACCCAGAGTGTGATAGGCCCTCCATTCTCATATGGGATGCTTGGCTTTGATACAAACTCTGTCTTTTCCTAATACACTCTACATTTTTTAGGTTTAGGGGTAGGGATCTCGAACTCTCCTCTGCAAGGATCCATGGGGGGCACTTCAACTCCTGATAATGTTTTCCCTTACAGAGGGGGTCATATACCTCCTTCATCCCCTTCGCTTGGCGGTGCTCACCACCACTTTGTTGAGCCAAATGTAAACTATAGTTTGTTTGGAGCAGGTAGTCAAGGACTTCCTTATTATAGCATGACGATGGGTTCAACATAGTTCTCTTTGTTTGGCCTTTTCGGTATCAACGTATTCTCATCAGCTTCCATCTCGGCTGGGGGAAACCCAAGTTATGGAGAATAAAATATTATGCAGGGTATTATTCCTGCATAGGGGGAAAAATAAAAAATTCCTTCCTCGTAAGGACCTTGGAATCCATTGCAGGGATCATTTCCCTTATCATGGATGTCGACCAGGGGAAACCCCTTCCATAGCCAATGGAACCTCGGGAAAGGCTCAGGACCTATGATCGTCGGATCAGTAGGGGGCAACCTTTCCCAAAATCCTTGGAATACAGCATAAGCCCAACCTTTCACGTCCTATTACGGGAGTCATTCGATGACGTATCAAAAAGAGTAGAATCCATACACTA
Source organism: Picea sitchensis (assembly GCA_010110895.2). Taxonomy (NCBI): domain Eukaryota; kingdom Viridiplantae; phylum Streptophyta; class Pinopsida; order Pinales; family Pinaceae; genus Picea; species Picea sitchensis. The sequence continues at coordinate 192,377 of SNQJ01S0015124.1, read as the reverse complement.
GTAACGGTCATGGTTTTTACCAGAACCCTAGCCAACATCCTAACTTTTCCTAGAAACCTGGTGCCATCCAAACTCCGGGCTCCTTTTTCCCTGGTTATAAACAACAACCCAAATTACCGTTTCTGGAAACTCTGCACTTGCCAGAATTGACAAGGTTATTAAACAAACCCATCTATCACGATCCGTGTTGGCCTCCCATGCCAACCAAGTTGCCTTCGGACATTCCAAATTTCAAAGCTAAGCCTAATGAAGATCCAGGTGATCATGTCACTAACTTCCATATATGGTGCTCATCCAACTCTTTGAGAGACGACTCCATTCAGTTGCGGTTGTTTCAATGCACACACATAGGGAGTAAATGGTACATTAACCTCGATCGCTTGAGATACTCTTTCTTTGGCGAATTGGCAATGGATTTCTTAAACCATTTTCAATTACCTATGAGATACAACGTCGACACCGAATTGTCGATCAACTTTGAGCAGACAAAAGTGGACCATATCTCAGATCACATCTGAGAATGGAGATGCTGGAAGAGTTTGATAAAAGTACCAGTCCCACCAACATTCTTGCTTGAGTGGTTCCTTATGTATTTCGTACCCCAGTTATTTAAATACATCATAACCTCGGGGGTATTTTTAGAAGAAGAAGCGATAATGAGAGCTCAACAACTAGAGTTGATTTACTCTCAGTCTAGTTTACTTTACAAAAAATTTCCAGATTCACCACGATCGATACTTGACAAGACTATACAAAGATATGGACCGCATGCCAATGGTATTGTTGGTTCAGCGCAAATCAAGCCCATTGATTAGTTGTCGAATCAATTGTAGCAATTGTCAATATAGCAGACAACAACTAGCCAAACCACTGGTTCGATTGCTCCCCCTACTCAAATGTCATATGTACATAGTGTGCAATCGGAAAACTCGAAGGCCACCCAGTAGCCTGATGGAAAGAAGAAACAATGAAAGAAGGGTAATGGGGATAAGAAACCTACCAATAATGCTGGCAGGGGAAACGAAAAAAAGAATAATTCGAAGTATCTGTGTAATATTTCCACGGAAGACCATCCAACTCACCAATGCCCTCGACTTGCAGAGGCCTAGAAGTTATTGGCACAATAGGAGCCTGTCGTGTTAAAGAACCCATTTCCACATCAAAAAAATTTAACTCAAGCCTCTTCGAGCTCAGAGGGGGGAAGTTAGGGACCCCCTCTGTCTTTGAGTAATCCTTCATCTGAAAATGTGTACAGGATGAAATGTAGCGTTGATATAGAAACTAGGGCACGCGACTACGAAATTCCAAACACCTATGAGAAGGGTAAAGAAGATGAAAAACAGTGTCTTCCTCTCCAGATTGAAGAGAAGTGTGGTGAAACAATGACACGCATCCCAAAAGGTGTGTTCAAGAAAGATTCCCACAACCCAAATGTAAGGGCCACCCATAACTAATCTGTGGTGGAGGATTTGTCTCAAAACCCTTATGCAATGTCGACTTTGGAAGTCCTCCAGAGCTTCCCTTATCATAGAAAGGATCTATTAGCTACCTTAGTATATGCTAATATTTGTAATCTGAGAATGATCATGCTTGATACAACCGACTTAAAACCTTGCCTCCCTTACCACATGGCATTTCAGATAGCAGTGGCTTACATCACGAAAAATTTTACTCTAAATATTTTCCACATGGTGGTTGATGAGGGTGCCTCAACATGCATGATGTATTTGGCATGTTGGAAGGCCATTGGCCAACCCATTTTCTCTCGATCAACTGCTCTCATTACCACCTTCGACGGTAGTTCGTTCCAACCACATGCAGTCATCCCCTTTTTTCCCATACAGTTAGGGGGGAAGACCGTGTGCATCAAGGTTGAAGTGGTCGATGCGTCTCTCGACTAAAATCTCTTGTTAGGAAGGATTTGGACCTATTCTATGAAAGCAGTGGTTGCGACAGTTTTCTAGGACTTGTTGTTTCCACACGAGGGTCGGATCATGTCCATTGATCACTTATCCTTCTCCCACCCTAACCCTTCATTGGGGGTATCCATGGTCCCAATGATTGATAACCCTCAACCCAAAATAGTCAACGTAGGGTTTGGTTTGTTCCCACCTCTGATGGGTACTTTCAATTACCTGCCTTCGACCGACAATGTCCAGTACATATCGGTTGTCCTTGACCAGCCTAGGGCTGAAATCTTTCAAATCTCATCGTTTCACATGACTTACTTTAACGATCCATGGACTCTTCCTTCCCCATCATCCATGATGGAAGGGACATGGCACCATCTCATGGCCATGCCTTCGTCCACGATAGAGGTTGCGTACTCTATAGTTCAGGAAGCTTTCGTCGATCACGATTCCACTCCCACACAAGAGTTAGATCCGTTTCTCGATCCTACTTGGGCTCAAGGTTCCCTCACCGATATTGATTCTTTAGACTTAGTATTTCCCTTAGACGAAGTGATTATTGAGGCAATGACTAGTCTGAATAGACCCTGGGATGATCTCCATCACAGATCTTATTTTATCCCAGAGTTAAGAAGAATTGAAGCAAGATAATTCACTCTGACTATGACTGGAGATAGGGATTGTCCTATCAATCCTTTGGATATGCACGTTGTTTACGCTGAAGGAAATGTGGAAACCATTGCTAAAATGATAACAATTTATATCTCCAGAACCCCTGACATCATGGAGAATATCTTCCCCTGAGAAGACTGCTCCCACGAGGAGATTTGAATCTACACAGATTTATTTAAATAATTTCGCGATGTTTTTACTTGGTCTTATAAGGAAATTCTAGGCATAGATCTAAGAATCATTGAACATGAAATCACGAAATATCCTAATGCCAAGTCGGTCTGGTAGAAGCTTCCTCCAGTTAATCTTAGGAAAGATGAAACTATTAAGGTTGAAGTAGAGAAACTACTCAAAGCTGGTTTCATCTACCCTGTACAATTGACTCAATGGGTGTCAAATCTCGTGCTAGTCAACAAAAATCAAGGTATGATTCACGTATGTACGAACTTATCTGATTTGAACAAGGCCTATCCAAAGGATAATTTCCCCACGCCATTTATTGACCAGATAGTTGATGAATGTACAGGTTGCAAGGATTTTTCTTTCATGGATGGTTTTTTATGATACAATCATATACAGATCAAGTCCAAAGACCAACACAAAACCTCTTTGATTTGTCCGTGGGGTACATTCGCTTATCTAAAGATGCCTTTTGGTCTGAAAAATGTTGGAGCTACTTTTTTGCGGGCCATGTATTTTTCTTTCCACGACCTCAAACACATAGTCGAGGCTTATCTTGATGATTTAGCATGATGATATCATAAGAGAGTTGATCATCCCGCACACCTCCGACTTATCTTTGAGCGATGTCGCTACTACCGGATTCGCTTGAATCCAAAAAGGTGTAGTTTTTGTGTAACGTCAAGTTGTCTGCTAGGTTTCATAGCTTCAACAACAAGGATCATGGTCGATCCTCTCAAGGTTGAGGAAATAGTTCAGTTTCCTCCCCCATGCATAATCCCCCAGCTTCAAATTTTACAGGGAAAAGAAATTTTTTTATGGCGTTTCATCACAAAATATGTTGAGATCACAAAGGGCTTCATTTGTTTAATAAATAAAGGTGTTCCTTTTCATTGGGACAAATCCGCTCAGTGCTCTTTCGAAGCATTGAAATGTGCTCTCACATATACCCCTCTACTTTGGCCACCCAATTATAATAAATATTTCTTAGTGTACTTGGTCGTTGTAGAGTTGACCATCGGTATGGTCTTGGTTCAAGAGGATGTTTTTTTATCAGAATGGAATGCCTGATTTATTACCTGAGTTGAGGCCTGGTTGGAAAGGAACTGAATTATTCCCACGTTGAAAACCTTGCGTTGGCAATAGTTCATGATGTCCAGTGGTTCCGTCATTACATCTTTCTTTGCAAGACCACTGTCATTTCCATTGTGAATCCATTTCAATACATGTTGACACGACGTGTAATTGATAGAAATATCAGTATATGGATAGTTATCCTCCAGTAATTCGACTTGGATTTTGTTTCGGTGAAATCCAAAAAGTCGTTGGTCTTTGCAGAACTCATCTCAAAATTTTCGGTCGAATCAGGTGATGTTATACCCGAGGAGTCACCTATCAAAGGAGACATGTTTTTGATCGCGTCTTCGGACCCATGATACAGATATATACTAGTCTATATCCATACTTTGAAGTTCCCCAAATATGCTTCTCGTGATGAGCATCACTGTATATGCCATCAAGCCAAGAACTATCTCATACTCGAGGACACCTTGTATCATCGAGGTGTAGATTTCATCCTTCGTCGGTGTCTCAATCATGAAGAAGAGGAAATAGTGCTTAATGATTGACACACTGGATCATGTGGCGGTCATCTGTCTGGGTTGGCAACATCCCAAAAGATCCTACGAGCCAGTTACTTTTGGCCGACATTAATCAAATATTGTGTTGAATCGGTCAAGAAGTGCCACTCGTGTCAAATATTCTCTCAAAAGATGAGGGCACACCTCGTTCCCATGTTTTGCATCATCACAGTTGGTCCCTTCACCAAGTGGGGGATTGATTACTCTACATGCACCCCCCCTTCAGCAAGGGGGCACCGTTATATCATCGTAGTAGTTGACTACTTCATGAAATGGGTTGAGGCTATGCCAACGTTTAAAGATGATGGTGAGAGAACAACTCTCTTTTTCTTTAACTAGATAATAGAAAGGTTCGACATCCTGAGAGAGATTGTCACTGACCATGGCAGTCACTTTCAGAATAAAATGATGTCTGAGTTAACGTCAAATCTTGTGTTGAGGAAAGAACATTCGTTACCCTACTACCTGTTAGAAAAACAGGACTATGGAGAAATAAAATAAAACAAATGCAGAAACAAAACACAGAAGATACACAATACAATAGAGACACAGATTTACGTGGTTCACCCAGTGTGGGGGCTATGTCCACCAAAGAAATTACCAGGTCCTTCCTTTATTATTATCCAGCATATGAAGGGATACAACCTACAAAAAAATTGTTGTAACTTCCTCTTATTTCTCTCATAGTCTCTTATCTCAGAATACAATATTCGCAATCGACCATAGCCTGAGTACATTTCCCTCATAAAATAGGGTTTCCTTCTAGGGAAAAAAAACCCTAACATAATCTCTATCGTTAGATCTACGACCTTATAATGAACGATCCAGATTTACAATAAAATCAATATACATTTACAAGGAAATTTTTCCTTCGGGGGCTTCACCCCCGAACCCCTACTTACCCCTAACCAAGGGGATATCCCCCCAAACCCTACAGAGGGGATACCCGACCTCTTCACTCCCCCACGTGGAAGACTGCACATACTTATGGGGTGTAAATAATTCATGGGGTATAAACACGGCTGAAAGTAAAAGACCTTTGAATCAGGAAGATAATCAGACTCCACAACCAAAAATCTCCCACTTGTAGACTGATCTCAACAACTCCACCGCTGTTGTATATGCTGGACTCTGAACCTTCTTAGACCTGGCGAATTTTTCATCTCCATATTCATTCTTGAAGACCAACTGAAACTAAGCAAGAACTCATTTTCTCCCTGGTTACTCCCTTTGTTAACGTGTCTGCAGGATTCTGGCTAGTGTGTATCTTTTCCCACTTCAAATGTTCATCTTCGAAGGCAGATCGTATGAAGTGGTACCTCAACTGTATATTCTTAGTTTTCGAATGGAAGGCTGAGTTCTTTGCAATATGAATGACACTCTCACTGTCACAGTACAACCTGCTATTCTCTTTCTTCTTTCCCAATTCCTCCATAAACCTCTGTAACCAAATCATGTCTTTACTATCCTCTATAGCAACAACATACTTTGCCTCTGTTGTTGAAAGTGAAACAACCTTTTGCAGTTTTGAAATCCAACTTACTATTGTTTCACCTATAGTAAACACATACCCCGTGGTACTCCTCGTGCTATCTTTATCACCTGCCATATCTAAATCAACATATCCTTGTAGAATAGTTTCTGAATCTCCAAAACATAATGCATGATTAGCATTACCTCTCAAGTATATGAGAATCCACTTTACTGCCTCCCAATGTTCTCTACCTAGATTTTTCATATATCTGCTCACAACTCCCACTGCATGTGAAATATCTAGTCTTGTGAAAACCATTGCATACATCAAGCTGCCAACTGCTGATGAATATGGGACCCTGGACATGTATTCTATATCCTCTTGTGTCTTGGGACACATTTCCTTAGTTAATTTGAAATGGTTGGCCAAAGGTGTACTAACTAGTTTTTCATTCTGCATTCTAAACCTCTCCAACACCTTCTCTGTGTACTCACCCTGAGACAATGTGAGTTTGCGATTTTTCCTGTCTCTTGTTATTCTCATACCAATGATTTTCTTTGCAGCACCCAAATCCATCATCGTAAATGAATTGGCTAATTTCTTCTTGAGCACATTTATATCCTGCATATTAGACCTTGCAACAAGCATTTCATCTACATACAATAGCAAGATAATAAAGCTTCCATTTTCTAGATTTTAAAAATAAACACAGTGATCAGAATGACATCTACTATAACCTTGTTCTGTCATAAACCTATCAAACTTCAGATACCACTACCTTGGATCTTGCTTTAGGCCATATAATCTCTTCTTCAACCTGCATACCGAATTCTCCTTCCCTTTGACCTCATACCCCTGTGGGTGCTGCATATAAATCTCTTCCTCCAAATCCCCATGGAGAAAAGTTGTTTTTACATCTAACTGTTCAAGATGCAAATCTTCTACTACCACAAGACTTAAAATAGTTCTAATTGAAGTCATTTTAACAACAAGAGAAAACATTTCATCAAAATCTATACCTTTCTTTTGTGCAAACACCGTTACAACAGGTCTAGCCTTGTACTTCTTTTCTCCTCCATCTTCTTCCTTCAACCTGTAAACCCATTTATTCTGGAAATTCTCTTTTTCATGCAGGCTACTGAACGAAGTCCGAAGTATGGTTATTTACCAAGGAATCCATTTCCTCTTTCATGCCTTGCTCCCACTTCCTTTTGGTGTCTACCTGCATTACCTCTTCATAACATTCTGGTTCACCAGAATCAGTAAACAATAAATAATACAATGAAGGAGAGTATCGTTCAGGGGGTATACTTAACCTGGTAGATTTTATAACAACACTTGCAGGTGTTTGAGGTTCTTGTTGCTCCTTTTGTTGTACATTTTGATTTTCTGGTTCCTTTGGAATTTCTTTTTCAGTGATCCTTTGATGACCTTCCACGTCTTATCGGTAAATATGGATATACAACTTTCACTTGCCAACTGCCCTGTTGAAATTAGATTTTTCCTTAAATCTGGAACATGTCTTACCTCTTTCAACAACCATTGGTTTCCATTGTGTTGCTTTATTTTTACCTTTCCCATTCCAACAATTTTGCATGGTGCATCGTCACCCAAATGAACCTGTCCAAAATCACCTTGAACA
>SNQJ01S0015124.1:167406-184809 GCA_010110895.2 Picea sitchensis | reverse complement strand
TTGCTTTATTTTTACCTTTCCCATTCCAACAATTTTGCATGGTGCATCGTCACCCAAATGAACCTGTCCAAAATCACCTTGAACATAATCTAGAAAATGTTTCCTATGGGGTGTGGCATGAAATGAAGCCCCTGAATCTACTACCCAAGACTCAAAAATATTATCTACAAAAAGAATCAAAGAATCTAGTAACACATCACCTGTTACATTTGCTTCTTGATTTCGCTCTTGTTGTCCATCTCTTTGTTTCTTTGGAGCTTTGTAGTCTTTCATCAGATATCCTTTCTTCCCACAATTCTAGCACTCTATATTTCCAAGTCTGGATTTGGATCTGCCCTTCCTAGAATTCCCACGGTTCCCAAAACCCTTTCCTCTATCCTTTTGTCTTCCCTTGTTCTCCATGTTCAACGCATTTCCTGATGTCTCACTTGTGCTTTTTTGTCCCATTTCCTCACTAAGGATAACACCAACAACATCATCAAATTTTAAAGTATTTGAACCAGAGACAGAGTTACTTACATCCATGACCAATCCATTCCATATTTTTGGCAATGAACACAAGATTAGAAGATCCCTGACCTCATCATCAAAGTCCACTTTTACAAAACTTAGTTGATTAGTAACCGTATTAAAATCATTTAAATGATTTGAAACAAACCCACCTTCCGACATCTTCATATTAAATAATATCTTCATTAGAAATACCTTATTGGACCCCGAGGGTTTTTCATACAATTTGGCGAATGCATCAATCAAACCCTTCGTTGTCTTTTCTTCGAAAATATTGAAAGCCACCGACGCTACCAGACTCAACCGTATCGTTCCTTGAGCCTTTCTGTTAATAATATCCCATTCTTCGTCCTTTGTAGCCATTGGCTTCTTTGTTATTCTGCCCAATGGTAGGAATAGATCCTTCTGATATAAATATTCTTCCATCTGCATCTTCCATAACTGGTAGTTTTGACCGTTAAATTTCTCGACCCTAAACTTTCCATCTTCCGACATTGCTCCCACTCGAACGAGGAACCCTGTTTTCCTATGAGTTACCTTTCGCTCTGATACCAGTTGTTAGAAAAACAAGACTGTGGAGAAATAAAATAAAACAAATGCGGAAACAAAACATAGAAGATACATAATACAATAGAGACACAGATTTATGTGGTTCACCCAGTGTGGGCTACATCCACCAGAGAAATTGTTAGGTCCTTCCTACATCCTACATCAAACTTGTTGTAACTTCCTCTTCTTTCTCTCACAGTATCCTATCTCATAATACAATATTCTCCATCAACCATAGCCGCAATACATTTCCCTTATGAAAGAGGGTTTCCTTCTAGGGAAAAAAAAAACCTAACATAATCTCTATCGTTAGATCTACAACCTTATAATGAACGGTCTAGATTTACAATGAAATCAATATACATTTACAAGGCAATTTTTCCTTCGGGGGCTTCACCCCCGAACCCCCACTGGGGGCCCGCTTGCCCCTAGACCCCCCAGCTGGCGGGATAGCCCCCCCGGATCCCGCAGAGGGGCTACCCCCCCTCTTCACTCCCCCGCGTGGAAGAGTGTGCATACTTCTGGGGTGTAAATAATTCATGGGGTATAAACATGAATGAAAGTAAAAGACCTCTTATTCATGAAGATAAGTAGGCTCCAGAACTAGCACTACCCACAAGAGAATGGTCACATGGAAGCTATGAATAAGTCCCTTAAAACTATTCTACAATGAATGATCAATTTGGCCAAGTCAAATTGGCATTTGATGTTGTAATCGACACTATGGGCATATTGAAAATCTGTTAAGACTACAACTGGTTTATCATCTTTTCAAATCGTTTGAGGGTTGAAAGCAGTCTTTCCTATAAAGTGCCAGATCCCATCTCTAAATTTGGTAGTATAGTTATTTCCAGACACTTCACTACTTGAAGAGCATTTATTATATCTTGAGCAGCTCGATGAGCAACATTGGGATGCAGCGTTGGCTAACAAGTATCACAAACAAAAATTCAAGTGTCAGTAAGATCGGTCTGTCTTTCCTCATAGTTTCTATGAAGGCAACCTTTTCCTAGTCTATGACCAAGTCAAAGACCCCCTGGGGGCAGGCAAGTTCAAACCCATGTGGTTTGAACCTTTCATTGGGAAGGAGATTCTCAAGAAGGACACTTATCATCTGGTGGAATTTGAGGGAAATTCTTTGGCGGAGTGTAAAAATGGGCTCTACCTCAAGAAGTATTACTCATAGGTGGGTCACCTTGGGTGACTTCTTGTACATATGTATAGTTTTTATACATTTTTTCTTTTAGTTTTTGTCTTTTTGGTTTTATGGACGTGTCATTTTTTGATGTTATCTTTTTCACTATGGCATATGTCAAGTGAATCAGAGGTGTTCATTGGGTTTGCGGACGGTGCTAGCCAGCACACTCGGAGGCTTTCTTCCGTATCTTGGGTGATTTTCACACCTCAGTGCCAGTTGCTACCTTCATGAGGTATCTATTTAGGTGAAGCCACAAACAATGTCGTTGAATACATCACAATCTTAGAGTTGCTTCGTGAAACTTTGTCACATGGTATCTCTCACCTATAGGTCTATTTAGACGCTCAGCTGGTTGTGTCCCAGTTAAATGGGGTTTACCGCATTTACGATCCGACTCTACACCAACAGTTCCTTAGGGTACATCTCTTAGAACAAAGCCTTGATTACATTACTTATATCCATGTTCCTAGGATATTGAATCAAATCACAAATACTCTAGCTAACCATGTATTAGATTGACACATTGAACACATGTAAGAAAAAGCACACACACGCACATGTAAATACATTTGTAAAATAGATGTAATCCATAAGATGTAAAAATATGTAAATATGCATATATATATTGAAAATATCAAAGTACATGGGTGGGCACAAGTGCCTCAAAAATATGTCCAGTAAGAGTCATGGGGCTTATGCCCTCAAAAATATACAAAAGGTGCCCTCGGCACGTGAGTAGTCTAGCCTATCTAAGGGTAGGGCCTGTTGGCCCTGCCATAATGAACAACGGTGTTTTCCAAACACCGGAAGAGCTAGACCTAGGTCTGTGGCACCCAACTACATGAGGTTGCATCGATGGTGGGAGATCTTCCATCTCCACCATAGGGATTGTATGAGTAAGCGTGATGAGTTTCTTCTCCACCCATCTCAATACTCTCTCAGCCTCTCCGGTTGGAGGCCCCCCTACTGTTGTTGTTGGTCCAACAGTTGTGGCTAGTCCTGCCTCTAGTCGAGGACATCTCCTAGTCCTTGAGAAGTCTGTTGGATGCACAGGTCCCACATCTGTACATAATAGATACATAAGTGTTAGATACTCTGGTATACAAAAAAAATTATATATATATAAATAAATATAAATTAAATAACTCTGAAAAACAAACATACCTAGCTCTCCTCATTCTACTCCGTGAGGTATGGGTATATCAGGATCCCTGGAAAAGTCGATCCCAGCATAGGGGTAATCCTCTTTAGCAGGAATTTGCTGAGACCACCAGTCAAAAAATTTATCATCGAAGGCCTCGATGGTCCTCCCTCCGCCCTGTCGTAGAAACAGTGTCACCCATATGCATAGCGCTAGGATAGAGGCCATGTGCCCTCGTATCATCTCTTGAGGAATGATATTGGGTACCCTCTCGAAGAAAAAGGAACATAAACCAATCTTGAACCTGAAGTTTCAGTGCTCTTGTATCCGACACTCTGTTAGTTGTCTCTTCATGCAATCCAGCATGGTTGTACTCCAGTAAAAAATCCATGCATTTAAGCACTACATTGCATAATTCATGTGCTCCCGAGAGGCTTGATGTAAATTCATGGATCTAGTGATTCTCCCAATAAGTAGAACTATCACTTTCAGTGATAGGTTGTTGATATTGCATATAGGAACCTAAGAACCTACTTTCTCAGTACCAGCCTCACAATGGAGTCCAATCAACTCCTCAATGTTGTGAGGCCCAGGGGGAAAAGTACAAAAGTTGACTGGATCACCTCTCCTTGACAGACCAGTCAGGAAGTAAATGCCTTCAGTCGTTGGAGTCAACGACTGCCCCTCGAGCATAAATGACTCAGCGTCAGGATGCTAGTAATCTATCAAATCATTCAACAACTTGGGTTGTGCCCTCATGAACAGACACTGGAAGAATTTTAACAAGCCACATTGTGATAAAACAATGATAGCAGGAGGGTATTCTAAGACAAACAAATCAATGACCTCATGCTTCCTCTCTCTCAAATGAACATACATCCTGCAAAATGACAAAGTCATGGGGAGTTAACTCTTGATTTTTATTTTTTCCACTTATTGGAGGTTGTACGTGGGTTGTCTTGGTGACAGTCGCATGTGTACGTGGGAAAATTATCTTATGCACACATGCACAAGTGGGTTGTGCTAAGACAACCCGCGTACACATAGGTCTAACCTCTTTAAAGGTCAACGCCCCCCCCAAAACACAAAAGGAAATGGAAAAAAGGAAGAATGAAAGGCTTGAGGAGCTAGTTTGTACTTACTTGGTCCAGGTGGAAGTTTGTTTCATCCACTGAAGCTCCCAGAATCAACTCTTTCGGAAAAGGGGTGTTTTTGAATTTTTTGTCAATTATAAATTTACAATGGTGATAATGAGCTTCCAACTTCTATTTATAGACTTTCTGGCCCCTTTTTGTCATTTTTTGGACCCTTTTGTCATTTGTTCTATATTGAAAATCATTTAGTATGGTTCTTGATTTTCTTGGGGGATGTTAATATATGTGTTACTTTGGGTATTGGGAAACGTTTTGAGATTTGGGTGATTTTTTTAATAAATGTCTTTTGGTAAAAAGTTATTTTTCCAACTTTTTGCATCTAACTCAGGATTCCACCTCCACATTCTGCATCTCATTGTATTTTTAACTTTTCCATAGGATTGACCCCATTGATTTGCGACATTAAACCATCAGTGTTTCTTTAGAAGTGTCATAATTTAGTGGTAGAGCTTGCCTTTACATGGATTCCCTAGTTATACCCTCATTGCTTTTGCATCCATGTCGTCGTTGATGACTATAGGCTCGAGAGTCGTTTCTATTTTTTCCTGATTTTGAGTTTTAGCCTCACTTGAATGATTCATTATCGCTTTTGACCTCACCCTCGAGACTTCCAAACAAAAACAGGTCTTCGTTTAAGCACTTTTCAAACCCTCTAAACATAAAAATATTGTCGAACGATCTTGTTTCCCTTCACGCTCGCCAAACTAAAATTCGAAGGCACGTCTATATGGCTATATTTTACCCCTTTTTTGGTCCAGATGGTCAAATGTATGAACAAAGGTATACTCTAGGATCCTCGGCTCTCTAGAACAGTATTCTCAGGTATATATTTAACCCTTTTTTGGGCCCGAGGGAGTAACTTTACAAAAAAGGAACCCCCAAGGAGTCCATAGCTAAGCTCTTTTTAGACTCCCTAAAATTGAAAAGACTGTCGAGTGACCTTGTTTCTTCACACTCGCTAAATTGGTCAAGAAGAACATCCCTTATGGAGTCCACATTTAATATTTTTTCAGACTCCTTAAATATGAAAAAATTGCCAAGTGATCTTGTGTTTGTCACACTCGTTAAACTGGTTTTGAATAGATGTTTGTTCGGTGCTAGTTTACCCCCTTTTTGAGCTGACTAGAATACCTTCGAAAAACGTACCCCAGTGGAGTCTTCTTTTACGCTTTTTCAGACTCTCTAAAAATGAAAAATCATCGATCTTACCTTCTCTGGGCTCGTTAAAATTACATCGAAGGACGTTATCATTGTGTCTTATTAATCATATTTGAATTCCTGTGTCTTTGGCCTAATGTTGGCTCCATGTTTCTCTCAACTGAACCATCTGAAACATGCATTATACGCAAACCTTGTAGCACTTTGCCTCTGCGTCTTGACACCTTGACTCATGGAGGATTTTTTTCCCGAGTGTCCTTTTCCTACATATGTCCCCTTTCTCTGAGCATCAGTGTGTTCCTTGTTCTTGGAACTAGTATGTCTGCGACAGTCGTTCCTCCTTTGTAACGTAGAATTATTTTATTCTTTTTAAAGCTTCCCAAATTTACTTGTTATAGGTGAATCCTCCTGCGAACAAGCGGATTCCCTCTTGGTATCTAGACCGCTAAAACCATGATAGAAAGGGTGTTATCATTGGTCATTGACATCCTTTTATATATAATTAAGCTAATGAATGAAGAGAAAGAAGAAAAGTGTACCTTTTTAAATGGCGTTTTTCCTTGCAAAGTCCAAGTTGAGCTTCAATCCCAAGCTCCTCAATAAGTCTTGTAGAACAAACAAAGATACAACAAACTTCCTATTCTACTGAGATTATCTCAAATATAAATCTATCTACTGAAGACAAGTTCATGCGGAACAAACATAAACTTGAAAAATATAGGCCAACCATGTTTGTATATTAATGAGAACAAATTAAGAATACTTACAATCCTCTGATGAAGGTATAGTAGCTTCTTCCAGCCCTCCTTGTCCAACCCCTTTGCTCAAGTAATCTACAATGATTATGCTTCAATGACATCTCACTTATGGGATCATAAGTTTGGTTTTATTCTCAATCTCTATCTTCAATACCACATATAAGATCATAAGTTCAGTATATCTCTCTCTATCCATGTACTATATGTTTCCTATGAGATCATAGGTTTCATACCTCCAATCGTTTCATGTATCATGTACCTTTCACCATGAGAAGGCCTCCTTATATAGGCTTGGAGAGACCCAACCACTTGAGATATATTTGGGATAAGTTGAGGATTCCTCTCCTTCAGTTGTGGATCTTCCCTAAGATAATTCCTTGAACTCATATTCGAATCCAACCACCTTCATATATTGAGGGGATTCTTCCCTGATTTCCTCCAACAAACCAAATTTTGCCCAAAAAACACCATTGCTCCCTCAAAAGGGAAACAGAGCACTGGAATTCTCCCCTAGAAGAGGGTACAGAGCACCAGTGCTCCCTGACATTATGTGTAGGGGAGCGATCCTTTCCAAATTTTACTTTTGAGTGGCTTTTTCAGTGGCAAAAGGCTTGTACTCCTTGTCAATTGTTTTCTCTTCTTTGGGACTAGTATTTGAGGTGTCTTAAGTGTCCTTATGATGTCGTTAGAGGCATAACATAGGTAATATGGTAGTATGATGTTCGTGAAACTTGCGACACTTGTGTTCAAGATGCAACACTTGCATACAATATGCGAAACTTACAACACTTGTAATGACGACACTTGCGACACTATTGAAGTGAGTAATTTTGATGTGTAACAGATACCCCCCCAAAGTGCGAAGTCAGAAGATGATGATCACTAAAGTACTTTTTAGACTTTTTCAAGAAATTTTATGGTCGCAAAGAACCTAGTAGAAGATGCACACAACCATCAAACAAATATTATGACATGTTTCAAACCCAAGGCACGCATACCTATGCTTGAGTGATAAAGACTATTTAGGTATGGACACCATAAAATACACTGTGGATCCATAATTAAATTCATAAAAGGTATATCCACTGAAGATAGAATGCGGATATATAGTCCCATGACATGAACCTGATCGTAGCCATGAAAAATACACAGTGTATCTATGAGACGACAAGACATAGCCACAACCAATACAAATTGTATCTATGTAACATTATATGTGTCAATATTCAAGAGAAACTTCGTCGCAACCTCGGTAATGTATATATCCAAGTGGATGAATCAACCCAGGGTCTTCTTACCAATCCTGATATAGTACAAATCTAAACATGTGAATAGATGTCCTAATGTCGAACATGGCAGAAACCACTTGATTACCGGTCAATGATGTAAACTGTTAAAAACCGTGAGGGAAATCACCATTGATGTCAATGATTCCAAAGTTAATCTAGTACATTCCAATGAATGTGAATGGATGAGTTGTGTTATCACTCTATAAATTCCCAAAGGTTGTTGTGAGTTAACAAGAAATATATCAGAGGTAACCTTAACCAACCACTTCGAAACTGGGAGCTAGCCTTACCAATGTCAGAGAGGGATCTCTCTGTAAGTTTTAGATTTGTTTGGATTTTTCAAGATTTTAGTGTAGTTAAAAAAGAATATAACCGATTTGTTTGTATTGTTTTTAAATGAAATGGATGAATATCACTTACGCTTCCATTGGGATATGGGGTCTATTTTGAAAAGATGGAGGTCAAAGACGATTTTATAAGATTCATTTTACAGGGCAAGATAGTGCAACTACTGAATTCTTTAGGAATAAAATGATGTATTGCTGAGAAAGGTGAGATATCAGTTAGAACAAAAAAGAATTTAAGAATTTTTTTGTTATAACATTAGAAGAAAAACATTTAAATCTATATAAGATTAAGAACATAGTACAAAATGGGAAATTCTGCAACTTTAACTTCTTTTAAAGATTAGATTAGAAAAAAAATATGATAACTGAGAAAGAAAAGTTGTTTATGGAGACAAAGGAAACTTCACCAACAGCTAACACATAGGAATCCTGTGAAACATCTCTTGGTATTACTAGAATAACCTCTTGATAAAAATTTCAACGATTACAACTTGCTTGGGCATAAATATCAACCCTCAATACTTATAAGTTTGAAATATTTATAATCAGAGTTACAAATGACCCTATCATTAATGACCAGGACGTGGCAGACCCTGAATCTAACTAACTATCTAACAAGATGTAGAAATATAGAAACTGATGATGATGTTTCAAATCTATCATGTTGGTTTTGGGGAATACCGTTGGTCAGTCATTCAGATGACTTTGACTGTGTTGGACACTAAGTTGGAAGAGACCTCTACCTTTACTCAATCAATTAGCACAACTCATCCCATCTTTGTGTGCTTGGGATGGTAACTTTTAATAGCCGATAGTATATTTCATCCATATCAGTGTACTTAGCAAAAGTCAGCTTGGTGAGGAAAATGTACTTGATTTCGTGTTGTATGTTGAGGTCAGGCTGCAAAGTGTTATAACCCTAATTTGCACCAAACATGCTTACCTGGCATCATGCCATCTCAGAGTCCTTTGCCAAAACACTACTGAAACATTCTTCTTAAAAAACCCTTTTATAAAAACCCACACTCCCTACTCCATTATTGCATGCATGTACATGCTAGCTGAACCAAGACAACCCGCGTGTACCTCCAAAAGCACGGAAAAAAGAAATTTGCTAACAGAACACACAGCTTTGGGTAAGTTAACTAAACCTTTCGGCCATGCATGGCCGGTCACTCAACCAAATACCTAGATTTTTCTAGCCTATAAAAGAAGGGTTAGGGGTCCCATTTGAAAGGAGGAGAATCATAGTAAAGAAACTATACCTGATTAAGCATTCCATTTGTCCCAACCTTTAGCCATCCTTGTACAAAGATAAGTATAGAGAAAATTAGTTGGAAGAGAGTGGAAGAAGAGACCAGGACCACTATCGAGGAGAAGTAATCAACTTTATCATTGTAAGGTATCATTGTGAAGTTAATAAAAGAATTGTTTTTCCCGTCCCGCCATATGAGATTGTCATTATTGAATATTGATTGTATGATTGATTAAATCTCTAACTCGTTAGTTCATAGATCAAATGCATGTGGAGTTCTTTGTTTGTCTTTAGTGAATGCAGGTCATCATTGGGAGGATATTTGCAGTCAAATAATGACCAAGCACGAAAAGGTATAGACATCAAACACAAAAAATAAGGTACGTCAACTTAATCTCTTGAGCCTTGCATTTACATATGAGTAATGGGGGTTTAGGCATGGGATGATGGTAAAAAGTAAGAATCTTTAGGTCATTTCTACATGCATGATAAAACCCTTAGTGCTAGTCCGTAGGAGGTATTTCCCACCCACAACAAAATTGGCGACCATATTGGGGATCTCTAGGGCTTCTGGGAATGTTTTTTCTTGGGTATTTTTAAAAACTGGTTTCATTCCTTATTTTTAAAGTTTCTACAAAAGTCTAAGATAACAGAGATTTTGGTCTTCCATACTAGTTATCTCTGTTTCTTTCCTTGACTGCATTTTTTTTTCAAGACCCACAGAGGTACACGCGGCCTGTATAAGGTCTTCACATGTGTACCTGCACCCTACCTTCCCATAGCCCACGTGTACATGCTAGCTGAGGAAGTGTCAGTCACGTGTATGATTCCCAAAAATTTCTTTTAGAGAGGCAACCATCCTCTCCCTTGTCTAAAATAATCCTTTTCATGGGTTTTCTGGAACTCTTTCTAGTCTTTGTTGTTTGCAGTCTATAGCTTAGGTTTCACCTCATATTGGTTTGTTCTATGAAGTTTTCCTTGAATTGTTTTCTTTTTTCTATTAAAGTAAGTGTCTGAGTCTTCAAGAGATCCTAGTTCTCAGTACCAGTAGTCTCTTCTTGAGCTGGATTTCTTGGCCTTTCATTTGTCTTAAAGTTTCAAAAGTACAGGCGGCCTATATAAGGTCTGCATGTGTGTACACGTGCCCTGACTATACATAGCTCGCGTGCACATGCTTGCTATTGAATTGTTAGCCGCGTGCTTGTGGAGAAAATTTTTGTTTAAGGTAAGGCAATCATCCTTTCCTTTGACAAGAGTTGTACCTCTCAGGATTTTATGTCTTTGTCATAACGGTCAGTAAACTAGGTTTGATCATAGCAATAACTTTCTTTTTCATTAAGAAGTTTTCCTCAAAAATTTCTTTTTATAAGGTTTTTAGACAAGTGTGAGAGTCCAGTTTTAATTTGCTTGTGTGTTATTTTTAAAGTGACTCTTTGTGATATACGCTTAGGCCAGAATGTTTCTTGGTTTTTACTTATTGATATTTTTCTTTTCTTCTTTGTGAGCATTCAAATAAAATAAAAAATTTATTTCTTTGTTTGGTTAAATAGTGTTGGTTTGCATTAGTAACCAGGGAAAATTATTTTCTTTCATAAGTTCTTGACGATTTACTTAGATCATAAGTAGCTCATAGTCGAGTGAAATCCTTCTTTGAGTTTGTTGTTTAAAGATCTTAGAAAATTTTTAGTTTGAAAAGTTGTTTAAGATTTGAGTCAAGAAGTTATTTTGTTTCCAGCTTTCTGTTTATTTTTTTTTCGTCTTTCAAACATCACTAGTTTCACTTTCATAACCTTTGACTTAAGACACGCCATATAAATTAATGATAAATCTAAAATTCATCATACCTTTTATGTTTGTAGGATCAACCAACTAGTTTAAGGTTAGGGCCTTGAATTAGTTTGGAGAGGAAAATCTTCAAGGCCATTAAATCAAACATTGGAGTCTGAGTTTGGGAGTGTAAAAGCCTAGTATCGTGAAAGTTATCCAACACCCCCCTCTAACACAGGGGATAAACACAAGGTCACATACGGAAAGGTAGCGGAGATAACCCCTCCAAAGATGGACCAATCGTTGTGGAGAACACATATAGAGGGCTTGTCTTGGGATTCCGTCGATTGCATTTGCCACAAAGCTTCATGGGTCTTGAATCCGTTCGAGGTCCTCATTTTTCTTCCAGACCACTTTCCTTTGATACCCTTGATAGTTTTCAGGCTCAATACCCTTCTCATTGTGGTCTACCCGACTTTCAAATGTACCCGCCTGGTGACTGTTCGCGCGCTGGCAACCTAGTTGCCTATCTTTTTTAGAGACATACACAGGTGACTGCAGGGGTATACCGTAATACCTAGGATAGACATAGGGCCATGCTTTGCAGAGTATACTTGGAGGGTGCTTCCATGTTCAAGTTTCACTTGTACTGGTAAGTTTCTCTAGCGTTGGTTTTTGTAACTGTTCTTCCAACTAGTTTAGTGTTTGCTTGTTTCATCTTAGAGGGACATTTTTAGTGTGTGTTGTTTTTGAATGAATAGAAATCCCTAGTGTGTCTTTGATCTTCTCACACAGTGGAGGATCATGAGATCCACTGGTCATGAAGGCTTCTGGGCCTATCATTGGTTACACCGGAGCCACCTCTGCCACCAATAAGGCAAAAGCTAGACCAAAAAGGGTCTTTTGAAGCTACCGGGTCACAGGAAACTGTACTCGACTAACATCTAGAGGAAACGAAAAATTTAAAACTTGGAGCGAAAGATCTTGGTCCATCCGAAAATCAAACCACTAATCTTTCGACACCCATCATCGTACAGATTCACCCTTACAAGTGCCTGACAGTGTCACACGCAGCAATGGAAACAAATGCTACCACTTCTTCTGGGAATTCTTCAATTCCCACTACCGTTGTCACCATAGGGGATATTCCACCTCCTAACCCACTATCACCAGTCTGAGACACCATGGTCTTGACTGCCTCTACCTCAAGAAGTGGTCCAATCCCGTCTATGGTGGTAGCCACTGCCCCTTTCACACCGAGTGTGACAGGCCCTCCATTCTCATACGGGATGCCTAGCTCAGGTACAAGTCATGTACTTTCCTACTCCACTTTATAGACTTTAGGTCTAGGGGTAGGGAGCTCTAATGCTCCTCTTCAAGGACACATGGGGCCACTTCATATCGTTTTAATGCTTTCCCTTACGGGGAGGTCGTATACCTCCTTCGTCCCCTTCGCTCGGTGGCACCCACCAGCAATCCACTGGGCCACCCACACACCATAGTTTATCTAGAGCAGGGAGTCAAGGACCACCTTCTCATAATATGTCAGTAGGTTCGACACCATTTTCTTTGTTCGATGCATTTTGTAACAACGCTTTCTCGTCCGTTGCTTTCCTGACTGGGGGCAACCCCAGTTACAGACAACCTATTCCTATGCAGGGTATTATTCTTGCATAGGGGGGAAAACTCGGGAACTTATTCCACATCAAGACCTTAGAATTTTTAGCAGGGATTAGTTCCCTCATCAGGAATGTCGATATCGGTCAATTCTTTTCAGAACCAATGGAATCTCGGACAAGGTACTATGCCTATGTCCATGGGATTGGCATGGGGCAACCCTTCCCAAAGTCCTCCGAATGTAATGCATGCCCAACTGTCTATGTCCTATTTTGGGAATTAGTCGATGATGTCTCCTCACACGTAGAATCCGTACGCTCGTCATGGCCATCATTTTTACAAGAACCCAAGCCAGTAACTGAACATTTCCTGAAAACCTGGTGCCAGTCAAACTCCAGGTCCATTTTTCCATGGTTATCATCAACAACCCAAACTACCTTTCCTGACAACCTTGCATTTGCTAGACTTGACAAGTTTGTTGAATGAACCTATTTGTCATGATCCACGTTGGCCCCCTATGCCGACGAAGTTTCCTTTGGACATACCAAAGTTTGAAGCCAAGCCTAACGAAGATTTAGGAGATCATGTGACCACCTTCCATCTTTGGTGCTCATCTAACGCATTGAAAGACGACTCCATACAACTGCGATTGTTTCAATGTACTCTCATTGGGAGTGCCACGAAATGGTACATTGAGCTCGACCGCTCAAGATACTCTTCCTTCGGCGAATTGGCAATGGCTTTCCTAAACCATTTCCAATTACCTGTGAGATACAACGCTGGCACAAAATTGCTGGTCAATTTAGAAAAAACAAAAGTGGACCATATATTTGATCACATCCAAGAATGGATACATCGGAAAAGTTTAATTAAGGTGTCAGTCCAACCAACATTCCTGCTTGAGTGGTTTGTTAAGTCTTTGGTCCCACAGTTATCCAAAGATGTCACAATGTTGGGAATGTTTTCTGAAGAATATGCCATCATGAGAGCTCAACAGCTTGAGCTAATCTACTCTCAGTCTGTTTTATTATACGAGATCTTACGATATGCGCCATGCTCAATACTTGATAAAACCAGACAGAGAGATGGACCACATGCCGATGGTATTGTTGGTTCAACACAAACAAAGCCCACTAAACAACTGACGAAGCAATTGCAACAATTGTCTATACAACACACAACGGCCAGCCAAACTATTGTTTTGGCTGCTCCCCCTACCCAAACATTGAATGTTCATGCAGTGAAATCAACAAATCCAAAGGCCACCCAACAACCTAATGGAAAGAAAAAACAACGAAAGAAGGGCAAGGGGGATAAGAAACCCACTAATAATTCTGGCGGGGGAAATACTAAGAAATGGAAGGCGAGGTATCTGTGCAACTCATGCGCGAAAGACCACCCAACCCACCAATGTCCTCGGCT
Organism: Picea sitchensis; assembly: GCA_010110895.2. Taxonomy (NCBI): domain Eukaryota; kingdom Viridiplantae; phylum Streptophyta; class Pinopsida; order Pinales; family Pinaceae; genus Picea; species Picea sitchensis. The sequence goes on along the minus strand of SNQJ01S0015124.1, from coordinate 170,644 downwards.
TGTAGAGGCCCAAAGTTTTGTGACACAACAACAACCTACCGTGTTAACCAATCTATTTCAACATGGGAAAAACCTAACCCAAACCTCTACAAGTGCGGAGGGAGGTAGTCAAGGACCCTCTCTTTCTTCGAACAATCCTGCATCCATGAATGTGTATATGATGAAGGGTGATGCTTTTATATCGACTAGAGCGCATGACTACAGTAAACCAAGCACTTCTGAGAAGGAAAAAGAAGTCAAAATCCCATCTTTTCCTCTCCAGATCGAGAAGACTTTGGGTGAAACAATGACACGCATCCCAAAAGGTGCGTTCAAGAAATATTCTCACAACCCAAATGCAAGGGCCACCCAAAACTATTCTGTGGTGGAGGATTTGTTCCAAACCCCTTGTGTGATGTCCGCTTTGCAGGTTCTCCAAAGCTTCCCTTCCTAGAGGAAATATTTGTTAGCTGCTTTAGGATCTACCGAGACTTGTAATCTGGGTACAATCATGCTCGATACAACCGACTTAAAACCTCGTCTACCTTACCATGTAGCATTTCAGATAGTAGTGGCTTACCCCACAAAAAATTCTACTTAGAACATTTTCCACACGGTGGTTGATGAGGGCACCTCGACATGCATTATGTCGTTGGCATGTTGGAAGGCCATTGGCTAGCCCGTTTTGTCTCCATCACCTACTCTTCTCACTACTTTCGATGGTCATTTTTTCCGACTACATGGTATCAATACCTCTTTCCCCATGCAGTTAGGAGGGAAGACCATGTGCGTCGAGGTAGAAGTAGTCGACACATCCCTCGACTACAATCTCTTGTTAGGAAGGAGTTGGACTTATGCCATGCAAGCAGTGGTTGCTACAATTTTCTGAGTCTTGTTGTTTCCACATGAGGACTAGATTGTGACCATTTATCAATTGTCTTTCTCCATACCTAACCCTTCACTGGGGACATATGCGGTCCCGATGATTGATAATCACCAACCAGGCATAGTCAACGTAGGGGTTGGTTTGTGCCCATGTTTGATGGGTACCCTTGATTACCTGCCCCCTCAAGGCAATGCCAAGTTCATATCTGACCACTATAAGGTTGATATTTTCCAAGTTTCTTCATTTCGCACAACTTACTTCAACGATCCATGGCTACTTCCTTCCCCATCATCCATGATGGAAGGGATAGGGAACCCTGGCATGTCCATGCCCTTGTCCGCAACCAAAGTAGTGTATTCTTTAGTCCAACAAGCTTTGGCCAACATTGATCCAACTCCTGCACAAGAGTTAGATCCAATTCCAGAGCCTATTTGGGCTCAAGGTTCTCTCCCTGATACTGATGCATTAGACTTAGTATTTCCCTCCAATGAAGCAATAATTGATGCAATGACTAGTCCGGCCAAACCCTGGGATGATCTCCATCACCGATCATACTTCCTCCCAGAGTTAAGCAGAAATGAAGCCGGAGAATTCACCTGAATCCCTTAGCTACACATGAGGTTTATGCTGAGGGTAATATGGAAACTATCGTTGAAACTATACCGATTAATATCTCCAAAACCCCTGGCATCATTGTTATAACCCTAATTTGCACCATACATGCTTACCTAGCATCAGGCCATCTCAGATTCCTTCTTTTCCAAAGCACTGCTTAACAACTCTTCTTAAAAACACTTTTTATAAAGGCTCACATGCCCTGCTCTATTACTACATGTGTGTACATGCTTACTGACCCAAAACAGCCTATGTGTACCTACAAAAGAACGAGAAAAGGAAAGTTGCCAATGAAACACACAACTTTGGGTGATTTAACTAAACCTTCTGGCCATGCATGGTCGAGGATTCGTCCAAATACCTAGATTATTCTAGCCTATAAAAGAAGGGTTAGGGTCCCATTTGGAGGATGAGAATCATAGCAAATAAACTATACCCAATTGCAAATTCCCTTTGTCCCAACCCTTTAGCCATCCTCGTGCAAAGAGAAATATAGAGCAAAGAAGTTGGAGGACAGTTGAAGAGGAGCCCAGGACCAGGTTCATGGAGTAGCAGCCGGCTTCATCATTGTAAGTTGATTTGTTGAAGTTAATAATAAAGAGATACCTTTCCCATCCCACCATATGAGGTTCTCATGGTTTATTGCACATATGTCTATTGAATCTCTAACCCGTTAATCTATATATCAAATGCATGTGTAGTTCTTTGTTTGTCTTGTGTGAATGCGGGTCAGCCTTGGGAGGAGAACTATAGTCAAAGAGCGATCAAGCGTAAAGAAGGATTGACATCAAATGCTCGAAATAAGGTATGCTCACTTGATCATCTTAACTATGTATTTGCTTAAGAATAATGGGGATTAGGTCTAGGACGATGGTAGAAAGTATGAATATTTAGGTCTTTTCTGCATGCATATTTAAACCCTATGTGCTAGTCCGTAGAGGTATTTTCCACTCACAACAAAAATGGCAACCGTACTGGGGAGATCTCTAGGGTTCCTGGGGATATTTTTGGGTATTTTTAAGAACTTGTTTCATTTTCTTGTTTTTAAAGTTTCTGCAAAAGTCTAAGCTAACAAAGATTCTGGTCTTCCATACTACTTATCTCTGTTTCTTTGCTTGACTGTAATTTATTTTTCAAGACCCACAAAGGCACACATGGCCTATATAAGGTCTGCACGCATGTACCCACGCCCTGCATTCTCACAACTCACATGTACATGCTAGCTGAGGAGTTGACAGTCGTGTGTATGATTCCAAAAAATTGCTTTTAAAGAGGCAATCATCCTCTTCCCTGTCAGAATTAGTCCTTCTCAGGGGTTCTCTGGAAATATTTATAGTCTTTGTTGTTTTCAGTTGATAGCTTAGGTTTCACCCCATATTGGTTTGTTCTATGAAGTTTCCCTTGAATATATATATATATATATATATTTTTTTTTTTTATTTTTTTTTTTTCTGTTAAAGTAAGTTTTTGAATCTTCAAGAGATTCTGGTTTTCAGTACCAGTAGTCTCTGCCTGGGTTGGCTTGCTTGGATTTTTATTTTTTTTCATAGTTTCAGAGATACAGGCGGCCTATATAAGGCCAACATGCATGTACACACGCTCTGACTTTACACAACTCACGTGCACACACTTGTTGTTGAACTTTCAGTTGTGTGCTTAAGGAGAAGTTTTTTGTTGAAGGTGAGGCAATCATCCTTTCCTTTGACAAGAACTATACCTCTCAGGTTTTTGGGTCTCTGTCATAGCGGTCAGTGACTT
>SNQJ01S0015124.1:155236-167356 GCA_010110895.2 Picea sitchensis | reverse complement strand
TTTATTTTTTTTTTTTCTGTTAAAGTAAGTTTTTGAGTCTTCAAGAGATTCTGGTTTTCAGTACCAGTAGTCTCTGCCTGGGTTGGCTTGCTTGGATTTTTATTTTTTTTCATAGTTTCAGAGATACAGGCGGCCTATATAAGGCCAACATGCATGTACACACGCTCTGACTTTACACAGCTCACGTGCACACACTTGTTGTTGAACTTTCAGTTGTGTGCTTAAGGAGAAGTTTTTTGTTGAAGGTGAGGCAATCATCCTTTCCTTTGACAAGAACTATACCTCTCAGGTTTTTGGGTCTCTGTCATAGCGGTCAGTGACTTAGGTTTTATCACAACAATAGATTTCTTTTTCATTTAGAAGTTTTCCTCAAAATTTTCTTTTATAGGGTTTTTAGACAAGTGTGAGAGTCCGATGTTAAGTTGCTTGTGTGTGATTTTTATAGTGATTCTTTGCGATCTACGCTTAGGCTAGAAACTTTCTTGGTTTTGACTTGTTCGTATTTTTCTTTTTTTCTTTGTGATCATTCAAATAAATAAATAAAAACTTTTGTTTTCTTTGATTGGTTAAAGAGTGTTTTTTTGCATTAGTAACCAGGGAAAAGTCTTTGCTTTCATAAGTTCTTGACGGTTTACTTAGATCATAAGTAGCTCGTAGTCAAGTGAAATCCTACTTTGAGTTTGTTGTTCAAAGATCCTAGTAAAAATTTTTAAGATCGAAAAGTTGTTTAAAAGTTAAGTGAAGTAAAAAAGTTTTTGTTTCCAACTTTCTATTTATTTTGATTTCATCTTTCAAACATCACTAGTTTCACTTTCATAACCTTTTACATAAGACAATCCATAAAAATTAACACTAAATCTAAAATTCATTAGACTTTAATGTTTTTAGGGTCAACCAACTAGTTTAGGGTTAGGGCCTTGAATTAGGTTGGAGAGGAAACTCTTCAAGGCCATTAAAATCAAACATTGGAGTCTAAGTTAGGGAGTGTCAAATTCCAGTATCGTGAAAGTTATCTGGGACCCCCCTCTAACACAGGGGATAAACATGAGGTCACATGCGGAAAGTTAGTGGAGATAACCCCTCCAAACTTGGACCAGTTGTAGTGGAGAACACATATAGAGAGCTTGTTTTGGGATTCCGTCAATTGCATTTGCCACGGAGATTTGTGGGTCTTGAATCCGTTCGAGGTCCTCAGTTGTCTTCTGGACCACTTTCTTCTAATACCCTTGACAGGTTTCAAGCTTGATACCCTACTCATTGTGTTCTACCCAACTTTCAATTGTACCCGTCAGACGACTGTTCGCGCACTGGCAACCTAGTTTCCTATCTTTTTAGGGACATACACAGGTGATTGCGAGGGTATACCGTGGTACCTAGGATAGACATCAGGCCATGCTTTGCAGAGTATACCCAGAGGGTTCTTTTGTGTTTGAGTTTCACTTGCACTGGTAATTTTCTCTAGTGTTGGTTGTTGTAACTGTTCTTCCAATTAGTTTAGTGTTTTCTTGTTTTATCTTGTAGGGACTTCTTTGTTAGTGTCTGTTGTTTTTGAATGAATAGATATCCCTAGAGTGTCTTTGATCTTCTCACACAGTGGAGGATCATAAGCTCCACTGTTCATGAAGGCTTCTGGGCCTATCACCGGTTACACTAGAGCCACCCCCGCTACCACAAAGGCGAAATCTAGACCAACAAGGGTCTTTTGAAGCAATCGGGTCACAAGAAATTTTTCCCGACCAACATCTGGAGGAAACGATAATTTTAGACTATGGAGAGAAAGCTCTTGGTCCACCTGAAACTCCAACCACTAATTTTTCGGCACCCATCATCGTACCGATTCACCCTTACGAGTGTCAGGCAGTGTCACACGTAGCAATTGAAACAAATGTTGTCACCCCCTGTGGGAATTCTTCAATTCCCACTACGATTGTCACCATAGAAGACCTTCCACCTCCTAACCCACCATCACCGGTTCAAGCCACTATGGTCTCGATCGCCTCTAGCTCACACAGTGGTCTGATCCCATCTATGGCGACAACCACAACCCCTTTTACACCAAGTGTGACAGGCCCTCTGTTCTCATATGGGATGCCTAGCTCAGGTACAAGTCTTTTACTTTCCTATTCCACTTCACAGACTTTAGGTCTAGGGGCAGGGAGCTCTAACGATCCTCTGCAAGGCCACATGGGGGGCACTTCCACTCCTTTTAATGATTTCCCTTACGGGGGAGGTCATATACCTCCTTTGCTCCCTTCGCTCGGTGGCACGCATCAACAATCTGTTGGGCCACCTACACACCATAGTTTATTTGGAGCAGGGATTCAAGGACTGCCTTCGTATAATATGTCAGTAGGTTCGATAGCATTTTCTTTATTTGGTGGGTTTGGTAACAATGCCTCTCATCAACTTCTTTCCCGACTAAGGGCACCCCCGGTTTCAAACAACCTATTCCTATGTAGGGTACTATTCCTGCACAGGGGGAAAACACAGGAACTTCTTCCACATCAGGGCCTTGGAATTCTTAGCAGGGATCCATTCCCTCGTCCGAAATGCCAATCTGGGGAAATTATTTCCACATTCAATGGAACCCTGGACAAGGTACTATGCCTATCCCCATGGGATGAGCATGGGGCAACCCTTCCCAAAGTCCCCTGAATGTAATGCATGCCCATCCATCTACGTCCTATTTTGGGAATCAACCGATGATGTCTCCTCACGCAGAATCCATACGCTAGTCATGGCCATGGTTTTTACTAGAACCCAAGCCAGCAGCCAAACTTTTCCTGGCAACTTGGTGTCAGTCAAACTCCAGGCCCCTTTTTCCTAGGTTATCACCAACAACCCAAACTACCTTTCCTGGCAACCTTGCATTTGCCAGACTTGACAAGGTTGTTGAATGACCCTATCTATCACGATCCACGTTGGCCTCCTATGCCGACAAAGTTTCCTTTAGACATACCAAAGTTCGAAGCCAAGACGAACGAAGATCCATGAAGTCATGTGACTACCTTCCACCTTTGGTACTCATCTAACTCGTTGAAATATGACTCCATACAGTTGCGATTGTTTCAACGTACTATTATTGGGAGTGCCACAAAATGGTACATTGAGCTCGACCACTCAAAATACTCTTCCTTTGGCGAATTGGCAATGGCCTTCCTAAACCATTTCTAATTACCTGTGAGATACGACACTGCACAAAATTGCTGGCCAATTTCGTATAGACAAAAGTGGACCATATCTCTGATCACATCCGAGAATGGAGACACTGGAAGAGTTTAATTAAGGTGTCAGTCCCACTAGCATTCCTGCTCGAGTGGTTCCTTAAGTATTTGGTCCCACAATTATCCAAAGATGTCGTGACATCATGAGTGTTTTCCGAAGAAGACGCCATCATGAGAGCTCAACAACTTGAGCTCATCTATTCTGAGTCTGGTTTATTATACGATATCTTTCCAGATGCGCCATGCTCAATACTTGATAAAACCAGATAGAGAGTTGGACCACATGTCGATGGTATCATTGGTTCAACACAAACAAAGCCCACTGAGCAACTGACGAAGAATATACAACAATTGTCTATACAACACACAATGACCAGCCAAACTATTGTTTTGGCTGCCCCCCCTACTAAAACGTTGGATTTACACACAGTGCAATCGACAAATCCAAAGGCCACCCAACAACCTGAAGGAAAGAAAAAACAATGAAAGAAAGGTAAGGGGGAAAAGAAACCCACTGATAATGTTGGCGGGGGCAACACTGAGATACGAAAAGAGAGGTATCTGTGCAACCTGTGCACGAAAGACCACCTAACTCACCTATGTCCTCGTCTTGCAAAGGCCCAAAATTTTGTGACACAACAACAACCTGTTGTGTTAACCAATCCATTTTAGCATGGGCAAAATCTAACCCAAGACTCTACAAGTGCAGAAGGGGGCAGTCAAGGACCCCCTCCATCTTCGAACAATACCACATCCATGAATGTATATATGATGAAGGGTGATGCCTTTTTATCAACTAGAGTGCATGACTACAGTAACCCAAGCACTTCTGAGAAGGGAAAAGAAGTCGAACTCCCATGTCTTCCTCTATATATTGAGAATATTTTGGGTGAAACAATAAAACGCATCCCAAAAGGTGCATTCAAAATATCTTCTCACAACCCAAATGCAATGGTCGCCCAGAACTATTTTGTGGTGGAGGATTTGTCTCAAACCCCTTGTGCGATGTACGCTTTGGAGGTCCTCCAAAGCTGCCCTTCCTAGAGGAAATATTTGTTAAACGCTTTAGGATCTACCGAGACTTGTAATTCGAGTACCATCATGCTGGATATAACCGACTTAAAACCTCTTCTATCTTACCATGTAGCATTTCAAATAGTAGTGGCTCACCCCATGAAAAATTTTACTCAAAATATTTTTCGCACTGTGGTTGATGAGGGTGCCTCGACATGCGTTATGTCGTTGGCATGTTGGAAGGCCATTGGCCAGCCCGTTTTGTCTCCGTCACCTACTCTTCTCACTGCTTTCGACGGTCATTCATTCCGACCACATGGTATCATTCCATCTTTCCCTATGTAGTTGGGAGGGAAGACCATGTGCATTGAGGTAGAAGTAGTCGATGCATCCCTCGACTACAATCTCTGGTTAGGAAGGAGTTGGACTTATTCCATGCAAGTAGTGGTTGCTACAGTTTTCTGGGTCTTGTTATTTCCACACGAGGACCGGATTGTAACCATTGATCAATTGTATTTCTCCATACCTGACCCTTCATTGGGGGTGTCTGTGGCCCCGATGATCAATAATCCTCAACCAGGCATAGTCAACATAGGGGTTGGTTTGTGCCCATATTTGATGGTTACCTTTGATTACCCACCCCCTCAAGGCGATGTCAAGTTCATATCCGACCACCACAAGGTTGAAATTTTCCAAGTTTCGTCATTTCTCATGACTTACTTCACCGATCTGTGGATACTTCCTTCCCCATCGACCATGATGGAAGGGAAAAGGCACCCAAGCATGTCCATGCCCTTGTCTGTAGTTGTGGTAGCATACTCTTTAGTTCAACAAACTTCAGCCAACCCAGATCCAACTCCTGCATAAGAGTTATATCCGCCTCTAGAGCCTATCTAGGCTCAAGGTTCTCTCACTGACACTGATTCGTTAGAGTTAGTCTTGACCTCTGACAAAGAAGTAATTGAAGCAATGAATATTTTGGACAAACCTTGGGATGATATTCATCACAGATCATACTTCCTCCTAGATTTAAGTATAATCGAGGCCAGAGAATTCACCTTGACTATGACTGGAGATAGGTCTTGTCCTATTAATCCCTTAGCTACACACGAGATCTATGCTGAGGGTAATATGGAAACCATGGTTGAAACCATATCGATCAATATATCTAGAACCCCTGGCATCGTGGAGAATTTTTTCGTTAGAGCTGACTGCTCCCCCGGAGAGATTCAAATCTACACAGATCTTTTTAAAGAATTTCATGACGTTTTTGCCTGGTCTTACAAGGAAATGCCAGGCATCGATCCAAAAATAGTGGAACATGAAATCACAACTTATCAAGATGCCAAGCCTGTCCGATAGAAGCTTCATCCAGTTAACCCTACGAAAGCAACATCCATTAAGGTTGAAGTTGAGAAACTGGTAAAAGACGATTTTATCTATCCTATCCATTTGACCCAATGGGTGTCAAACCCCATGTCGGTCAATAAAAAACAAGGCACGATTCGTGTATGTACAAACTTCCATGATTTAAATAAGGCCTCTCCCAAAGATAATTTCCCCACACCATTCATCGACCAGATAATTGATGAATGTGTGAGTTGCGAGGCCTTCTCTTTCATGGACGGTTTTCAGGATATAACCAAATACAAATTAAACCCGAAGATCAACACAAAACGACATTCATCTGTCCTTGGGGTACATTCACGTATCGTAAGATGCCTTTTGGTCTCAAAAATGATGGAGAAACCTTTCAATGGGCCATGTATTTTGCTTTCCATGACCTCAAGCATATAGTCGAGGCCTATTTAGATAATTTAGCATCTTGATCTCACAAGAGAACGAATCATCCCACACACCTCCGACTTATCTTTGAGCATTTTCATTACTTTTGGATTCACTTGAATCCAAACAAGTGCAGATTTTTCCTAAAATCAAGGAGTTTGTTAGGTTTCATAGTATCAACAACAGGGATCATGGTCGATCCTCTCAAGGTTGAGGCAATAATTCAGTTTCCCCCCCCCACGCACAATCCTTCAACTTCAGAGTCTACAGGGAAAGACAAACTTTTTAAGACGTTTCATCACCAACTATGCCGAGTTCATAAAGGGATTTATGCGCTTGATGAAGAAAGACACTCCTTTTCATTAGAACGATGTCTCCTAATGCTCCTTCAACACATTGAAACATGCCCTCAGGACTTCCCCTTTGCTTCTGTCACCTAACTATAACAAAGATTTATTAGTATACCTAGTTGCAATAGAGTCAACCATTAGCATGGTCTTGGTTCAGGAGGATGACTTATTCTCAGAATATGTGATTTATTACCTAAGTTGAAGCCTGGTAGGATCATAACTCAATTATTCTCATATCTAAAAACTTGCATTGGCGTTCATGTTGTTCAACATTTCCATCATTATGTTTTGTTTCACAAGGACACCATCATTACTATCGTGAATCCATTCTAGTATATGTTGACACGATGAGTAATAGGTAGAAAAATTAGTAGATGGACAGTCGTCCTCTAGGAGTTTGACTTAGATTTTGTTTCAGTGAAATCCAAAAATTCACTGGTCTTCGCAAAACTTATTTCAAAACTTCCAGTGGAGTCAGGTGATTTTTTGCCCGAAGAGTCGCCTATCATAGGAGATATGTTTTTTATCACCTCTTTGGATCCCTGGTATGGAGATATACTTATCTATCTCCAGACTTTGAAGTGCCCCACCTCTGCTTCTTGGGATGAGCATCGACGCATACGCCATCAGGCTAAAAATGATCTCATACTCAATGATACATTGTATCGTAGAGGTGTAGACTGCATCCTACGTCAATGTCTCACTCATGAGGAAGCAGTTATCGTGCTTGACGATTTCCATACCAGAGCATGTGGTGGTCATTTGTCCGGGTTGGCAACAACCCAAAATATTCTACTAGCAGGTTACTTCTGGATAACATTAATCAAAGATTGTATCGAATCGGTCAAGAAATGCCACCCGTGCCAGATCTTCTCTTAGAATATGAGGGCACATGTCGCTCCCATGTTTCCTGTCATCACAGTTGGTCCCTTCACCAAGTGGGGGATTGATTACACTACATGCAACCCTAATTCAGCAAGGGGGCACCATTAAATCATCGTAGTCGTAGACTACTTCACGAAGTGGGTCGACGTTATGCCAATGTTTAAATATGATGGAGAGACTGCAGCTGTCTTTTTATTCAACCAGATAATAGCAAGGTTTGGCATCCTGAGGGAGATTGTCACTGACCATGGCAGTCACTTTAAGAAATAGATGATGACCAAGTTAACATCAAATCTTGGGTTATGGTAGGCACATTCGTCACCCTACGACCCCCAAGAAAATGGTCAGGTGGAAGCCATGAATAAATCTCTCAAGACCATCCTACAGCAAATGATCAACTCAGTCAGGTCAAATTGACATTTAATGTTATACTCGGCATTATGGGCTTACCAAGCGTCTGTCAATACTGCAACAAGTTTCTCACCCTTTCAACTCATTTATGGGTTGGAAGTAGTCTTGCCTATCGAATGTTAGATCCTATCCATAAAGTTGGCAGTACAATTATTGCCAGACACTTCTCCCCTTGAAGAGTAGTTATTATACGTTGAGCAGCTCAACAAGTAGCATCATGATGTGGCCCTGGACAACGAGGCTCACAAACATAAATTGAAGTGTCAATATGATAGGTCCGTTCATCCATAGATTTTTTCTAAAGGTGACCTTGTCCTGGTCTATGACCAAGATAAGGACCCCCTGGGGGCAGGAAAATTCAAACCCATGTGGTTCGGACCTTTCATCATAAAAGAGGTTGTAAAGAAGGGTGCTTATCATTTGGTTGACTTTGAAGGGAATTCTTTGGCAGAGCCTAGAAATGGACTCTACCTCAAGAAGTATTACTCATAGGAAGGTCACCATGGGTAACTTTTTGTAACGTATGTATAGTCTTTGTGCTATTACTTTCTAGTTTCTTTTAGTGTTATGGATGGGTTTTTTTTTATGTATATTTCGTCACTATGGCAGATGTCAAGTGAATATGAGGTGTTCATTGGGTACACAAATGGTTCTAGCTATAAAACTCAGAGGCTTGCCTCCGTAGCTTGGGTAATTGTTTCACCTCGAGGCCAGTTATTATCTTCTAGAGGTATATGCTTAGGTGAAACCACAAATAATGTAACTGAGTATAGTGTAGTTATTGAGTTACTTATTGACACCTTGTCATTTGGTATCTCTCATCTCGAGGTCTACCTCGATGCTCAGCTAGTTGTGTCTCAGTTAAATAGAGTCTATCGTGTTCACGATCCGATGTTACACTGATGATTCCTTAGGGTACGTCTCTTAAAATGAAGCTTTGATTATATTACATATTTTCATGTTCCTAAGAGTTTAAACCAAATTACAAATACCCTAGCTAATCCAATTTTAGATTGGCATGTTGCACACATATGAAATGACATACACATAAACATGTAAATACATTTTTTGCAAAAATAATCCATAAGCCACGAAAAAGACATAAAAATCCATATATAACATCATAGTCACCAGAGTACATAGGTGGACATAAGTGCCTCAAAAATATGACCAATAACAAGTCACGGGGCTTATGCCCTCAAAAAATATATAAACGTAGTTCTCTCGRCATGTGAAAAGTCTAACTAAGGTCAAGGCTTGTGGGCCATGTTTTACTGATCTACAGTGTTGTCTAAACGTTGAAACAATCGGACCCACATCCGTGGTGCCCCCATTACATGAGGTTGTATCGATGGTGGAAGGTCTTCAATCTCTGCCATAGGGACTGTGCGAGTGAGCGCAGTAAAGTTCCTCTTGACTTGTCTCAACACCCTCTCATCCTCCACGGCTGGAAGATCTCCTGCTACTGTTGGTCCCCCTGCAGTGACAGGTGTGGCCCCTGGTCGAGGACGATGCATGTTCCTCACATAGTCCACAGGTTGCACTGGTCCCACATCTACACATAACAAACACATATCTGTCAAATACTCTGGTATAAAAAAAATGATATATAACAAAAGCAACATAAAAATTACATATGTTTCACAAAAACAAAAAAAAACAAAACAATGAAGTAAACTTACCCATCTCTCCTCTCTCCTCACTAGGAGGTATTGGTATCTCAGGATCTCTCAAGAAATCAATCCTAGTATAGGGGTAATCCTCTATGACCGATATATGTCATGACAGCCAAGAAAAGATATCATCATCGAAGGACTCATTGGTCCGTCCACCACCATGTTGTGGCAGTAACACTGCCCATCTACAAACTACAGGAAAAGAAGCCCAATGTCCTCGTACCACTACTTGAGTACTGAAGCTTGGGACTCTCTCAAAGAAGAAAGAGCATAGAATGGTCCCAAACCAGAAGCTCCTCTGTGTCCACAATTGGCAATCTTTCAGCTGCCTTTTCATACAATCTAACAATGTCATGCTCCAGTCAAATATTTGTGCATTTAAGCATTGGACAACACAGTTCATATGTGCACAGGACGCCTGATGTAGAGCCGTAGAACTAGTGATTCGCCCAATAAGAAACACAATCGCGTGTAGCGATAAGTTACTAATATTGCTTATGGGAACCTATGAGCTCGAGCGATCTGTACCAACCTCACAGTATAGTCCTATCAATTCCGCTATGTTATGTGGCCCCGAAGGAAATGTCTGGAAGTTGACTGGTTCCCCTCTCCTGGAGAGGCCAGTCAAAAAGTATATATCTTCCATCATGGGCACCAGTGACTGCTCCTCTAACATAAACTCCTCGACATCCGGATGCCAGTAATCAATCAAGGCATTCAGTAGCCTAGGTTGTGCCTGCATAAACAAACACAAGAAGAACTTGAGCAGCCCACATTGCATCAAGGAATCCACAGCATTGGGGTCTTCCCTGACTAACTCACTTACCTCATCATGCTCTCTTTCTCTCCATTGAACATACATCCTACAAAACATCAAGGTTCATGAGGGTTACCCTTGTTTTTTAAGTTTTATTTATTCAATAAGGGGGTCCTCGCAGGCAGAGTTTAATACTAACAGTCGCGTGTACACGTGTGCAGAGTTTACTCTTCCCGAATGTACATGCGGCCTGTCCTGAGACAGCCCGTGTGGACCTAGGGCCGACCTTTTAAAGGTCGACACCCCCCCAAAAAATGGAACCCAAAGAAAAAATAAAGACTTAAAATGAAAGATAAGAGAGTTTGTACTTACTTGGTCCAAACAGATGGTCGTTTTGTCCACTGTAGCTCCCAGATTCATCACTTTAATCAAAGGTTTTTTTTTGGCTCCAGAGTCAATTTCCAAATCAACAATGGTGATAATGAGTTGTCAGCTTCTATTTATAGACTTTTTGGCTTCTTTTTGTCACTTTTTGGGCCCCCTTTATCAGTTTCTTTAAAACAAAAACCATTTAGAGTGATTCAGGAGTTTCATTGGGGGGGTATGATCAGGTATCGGGACATTTTTGCAGTTTTGGGCAACTTTTTACGGTTCATAAAAAATTCTCAGATGATAAACTTGAGCATATAGGTTAGGTTTCTACCTTGACTTTTTTATCTCGTTGTCTTTATCCCTTTTCCATAGGATTGATCCCATCAGGTTGTGACACAGAACCATCATTGTTGCTTTAGAAGTGTCGCGAGTTGGTGGTAGATCTTACCATAACATGGATTCCCTAGGTAGATCCTGGTTGCATTATAGTGTCCATGCTGTCTCTAATAATTGTAGGCTCGAGAGTCCTTGTTGTTTTTCCTGATTACGCGTTTGAGCCTTATTTGCATGATTCCTTTTCACTCTTGACCTCGCCCTCGTGACTCCCAAAAGATATAACAGGTCTTCTTTTAATCCCTTTTCAGACCCTCTAAACATGAAAATATTGTCGAGCAATCTTGTGGCCTTTCACGCTCGTTAAACTGAAATTTGAATTCATGTCTATCTGGCGGTAGTTTACCCCTTTTTTTGTCTGGACGGTCATCTGTACGAACAAAGGTATACTCTAAGGAAATTTAGTTCTCTAGAAGAGTACTCTTAGGTATCATTTTAACCTTTTTTGGGGCCTGAGGGACTAAATTTACAAAAAAGGAACCCCCACAGAGTCCATAGCTAAGCTCTTTTCAGACTCCCTAAAATTGAAAAGATCACCCACTGACCTTATTCTTTCACACTCGTTAAAATGGTCCAGAAAAACATCCCTGAACGAGTCCATCGTTAAGCTTTTTTCAGACTTCTTAAAAACGAAAAAATGGCCGAGTGATCTTGTCTTTATCACACTTGTTAAAATGGTTTTGAATAGATGTCTTGTCAGTGCTAGTTTACCCCCTTTTTCGAACCGACTAGACTACCTTCGAAAAATGTACACCAATGGAGTCTCCTTTTATGTTTTTTCAGACTCTCTAAATATGAAAAATTGTCGAGCTTACCTTCTTTGGGCTCATTAAAATTACATTGAAGGACGTTACCATTATTTGTTTTGTTAACCGCGTTTATGTTGGTTGTGGAGCCTGATTATCTTCCTGATTCAGAGGTCCTTGCTTTCAGCTGTGTTTATACCCCATGAAGTATTTACACCCCAGAAGTATGTACACTCTTCCACACGGGGGAGTGCAGAGGGTGGGTACCCCCTCTGTGGGGTTCGAGGGGGGCTATCCCCTCAGTTGGGAGGTCTGGGGGCAAGAGAGCCCCCAGTGGGGGTTCGGAGGCGAAGCCCCCAAAGAAAAAATTTCCTTGTAAAAGTATATTGTAATTTCATTGTAAATATGGACCGTTCATTATAAGGTTGCAGATCTAATGGTAGAGATTATATTAGGGTTTTTTTCCCTAGAAGGCAACCCTCTTTTATGAGGGAAATGTATTGTGAC
>SNQJ01S0015124.1:130458-148111 GCA_010110895.2 Picea sitchensis | reverse complement strand
GTCCAAAAACTCATAAGAACCATAGATCTGGGCACCAATAGCTTACTCGTAGATCTAGGTATGATCTTTAATCTCTCGGGAGCGTTTCAATATATGAGGCCAAACTTAGGCTTAATGACCTTTTTATGGGTTTTGCGCACTTCCCCTCTTACTTTTGTCACCATGGGGTTAGAAACAACATGTCACCATCAAAATCCATCATTTTTCATCAATCATCTTACACATTTTATTGAAGAGAAACTAACTAACCTATGTCCCAACCTACTCCGTTGCACCTTTAGATCTGCTTAAACTATTGGGCTAATAAAATACTCTACCCTGGGGTTATTTGACCAATATTAGAATGTTTGATCAAATTTATTCGCTAGTTAACCTAAATTACTTGGCTAAGATTAGACAGTATAGCCAATCTTATTCACTAATCCTAAATACTTAAATTTAAAAGACTTGGCCATGTTTACACTGTATGGATCAAGTCATTATCAATTCATGGGGCTTTATCTTTTTTCTTTTATGCCCTCTTTTTATTTTTCTCTTTTCTTTTCTTTTTTTTTCTTTTTTTTCTTTTTTCTTTTCTTTTTCTTTTGTAGAATGCAACAATATCCGCAAGTCAAAAAATCTAAAGGAACAAAATTACAATTAACAGTTGATCCTATAAATTATAGGGTTATAACAGTGGCTTCACTTGGGGATGGTATCCTCCTTGCAAGATGCCAAGAATTTTGTTTCTTGTTGTCTTGAAAAATTTCCTCTAGAGCTTCTTCTGTTATCTGACTTGCTTTATTTTGAAAATTTTGATGACATTATTCAGTGTCTCAAGGCCTTCTCTGCAAGCTTCAAACACCTGAGAAAAAGCACCTACACACAAAATACTTGTAAAAGAAACGATATGTACAATGAAAGGGAAATGGTGATATTTCTACTGAGGTGGAAAGTAATGCTTCAACATCCTTCCATTTATAGGTCCCCCTGGTAGGTCTGATCCATCACTATTAGCAAGTAGAAAAACATTATTTCCTTTGAAGTCCTGAATGGTATAACGACCCTTCCACAAGCTATCGAACTTTCCATGTTTACCTTTATCTTCATTTCTGAAGTCCCATCTCAAAACTAGATCACCCAATTCAAAGTTATCCTCTTTGGTTCTCTTGTCATAAATATTTTTTATATTTTCCTGGATCACTTGAGTTCTGTTGTAAACTTATTCTCTGGATTGCATTAGGTGGATCATTTGATTTATCCTTCGTTGGACATAATTTGGTTCTTCTTGTTTTTCCTACAATAGTTTCATGACTGGAACTCCTAATTAAAGGGGAAAAACTGCCTCGGTGCCATAAAACAACTGGTATGGAGACATACCAATAGCTCTTTTGGTGCTTATTTTGTCAGCCCAGAGTGGGAAAACCAACTTATTATTCCATGATTTCTTGTTTTCTTGTAGTGTCTTTCTGAGAATGTTCACCAGAATTTTGTTAGAAGATTTAGCTAGCCCATTTCCTTGTGGATAATAAGACGTTGAGTGTCCCAAAGTAATATGATATTGATTACAAAAATCTATGATCCTTTTGGATCTGAAAGCCGCTGCATTATCAACTATGATTTTTCTAGGGAATCCAAAACGAGACAAAATGTTAGTTTCTAAAAACTTGATGATGACAGAGTTGGTAGCTTGCCTGCATGGTACAACCTCGATCCACTTGGTGAAGTAGTATGTGGCCGTGAGGATCCACTTGTGCTGGCCCGAGGAGGGTGGATGTATTTCACCAATGAAGTCTAGACCACATTGTTGGAAAGGAGATTCAACAGAAATTGATTTCATAGGGAGTGGCAGAAGCTTCCTTTTACCTTCAAAAATATGGCACTTGTGGAAAGAAGTAACCTTTTGGTGGACATCAACGAACATAGTAGGCTAGTAAAAAACAGTTCTCAGAATCTTGTTGGCTGTGGTCTTCCATCTCAGGTTCCCACCAAAGTCTCCTGCATGAAGATCTTGAATAACTTTTTCAAATTCATCTTTTAATAGGAAATTAAGCAAGATACCACCAGGATATTTCCAATAGAGTTTGATTTCTAAAATACCAAATTTCAATGCTTTCAATTTAACAAATCTAGCTTTGGTCTTAGTCAAACTTGGAGGAGATTGTAAATTTTGGAGTACAAAAATGAGGTCTGCATACCAAGGGGATTTTAAGAATACCTATTTTATGTTTGGAGTCGCCTGCTCTTCCGGTCTGTCTGCTGCAGCCAAAAAATTAATATCCAAAGCATGAAAATTAGACTCAGCCATTAGTTTGGCCAAACCCTGTCCTTAGATCAATTTATTAGGTTTTATTTCAATGTCGTACTCCAGAATAACTGCAATCCATTTTCCTCTTCTACTATTTGGATTATCCTGGTTCAGGATATCCTTAACCAATATGTTTGGGATGTACGCAATCATGCGAGAATGGAGAATATAGACTCTAAAGTCCTTTATGAATTTCACCAGAGAGAAGGCATGTTTCTCCATTATGTTATATTTCAAAGCAGCATCTCTCAAAGATTTTCCGAAAAACGTTATGGGTTGTTCGTACCCTTCACTATTTTTTTGCAATAGCACAACTGCTATGGTGTGTTCAGATGTGAAGGAGAAAAGAAGAAATTCTTTGGTATAATCTAGGCTAATAAGAACTAGGGCTTGGGTGAGAACATGTTTCACCTGCTCAAATGACTGTTTGGACTCAACGTTCCATTTGATTTTTGTGTCTTTTTTTCAACATATTAGTGATAGTCCTGAGAAGTTCGACCAAGTTTGGTATGAATCTTCTAAGGAAATTTATTTTTCCAATGAAATATTGCAGTTCTTTGATATTCCTAGGGTGTTCCACCTTCTGGATGGCTTCTATTTTGCTGGGATCTATTTTAATTCCATCTTTTGAGATTATGTGTCCCAATAGTTTACCTTCCTCTAACCCGAAAAGACTTTTCTTTGGATTCAATGAAATCCCAAATTTCTTGCACTTCTCAAACACACGTCTGAGGTGGAGAAAGTGTTCCTCATCAGATTTGGAGTAAACAGTTACATCATCCATATAGATGACTATAAATCTCCTAGTATCATCCACAAAAGCAATGTCCATTTCTCTTTGAAAAGTAGCCCCAACATTCATCAGACCAAAAGGCATCTTCACATACATGAAGGTTCCCCAGGGTGTGGTAAAAGTTGTCTTCTCTTGATCTTCTGGATGGACCAGAACTTGGTTGTAACCAAACAAACCATCTAATAAGGAGATCCTACTGGATACAACCACCTTTTGTAAAATGTGGTCCATTTTGGGCAAAGGGTAATTGTCTTTGAGGGAGACTTTGTTCATATTTTTGAAATCTATGCAAAGTCTGATCTCGTCAATTTTCTTCCTGGTAGGAACTAGGTTATAAACCCATTTGGAAAATCTCAAGGGGACTATAATATTTTCATCATACATGTTTTTAATTTCTTTCTCTATCAGGGGAAGCAACTTGGGATTAATTCTCCTAAGTTTTTGTCTAAAAGGTTTGCGTTCTTATTTTATGGGAATCTGATGTTGTCTGATACTTATGTCATAGGATTTTAAGTCCTCATAGCCCCAGACAAAATCATCTATATATTCCTTAAAAAATTCAATGTATTTTCTTTTTTTCTCTAGTGGCAAAGATTTAGACAGTTTTATCATCTTGGGTTTTTCTTCTGTTCCTATGTTGCATTCTTCGACCTCCTTACCACTAGCTTAAATTTTTTCTTTTTTGGAAATGTCATTAAAATCAAACAAGTCTTCCAACGGAACTAAACCTCTAGGTCTTTTGGATGATGCATCTCTTGTTCATGCAGATCTGCGAACTTCAACTTGCTATGTGGAAGACTCTGGTAAATATACCATGGTTGTAGCTAAGTTGGCTAGAGTTTCCAAACCTATTTTCTCCTGTGTTGGCGATTGAGAATCTTTTAATTTCAGCCTCAGAATCCTAAGCTACGTGTACTGCTTCATGTTCTCCCTTATCAAAACCATGTTCCTGTCTTTGATCTTATCATGCTTTTATTTGAGGCTTTGGTTTATGTTGAAAATCTCTGCATTTCTTTCAGTCAACTCTGTATTTGCCTTTTTAATAACTCTCTCCAAGACTTCCATTTCATAGACTTGTTGTAGGAGTTTATTGATTTTCGATGCCCTAGATGCTTTAGGCTTACCTGAAGAATCTTTTTCCAATGGTGGACTGTGTGCCTCTGAGGGAGTTGGTGAGGGCAAGTTGGAAAAATCATCTGCAACTTATCCAACTTGTATATTACCTTGTGTCTTTGCTAACTCCTGTTCTGGGTCTTAATCACTATAGGGTAGGTTTAAAGGGTTACTTCCTTCAGTAGGGTCCTTGGACTACTCACCCTTAAACTGTAACTTTATTTTGGTTCTTTTCTTTTTAACAGAGGATGATTCTATCGGATCTCTTGGTGGTGAGATACCCTTCCGTTTTCTATGACTTCTTTTAGGAGTAATGGTCTTCTTAGTGGAAGCTTTTTTACCCTTCTCCTGTTGTTTCCAATCAGTCTGGAATTCATTCCAGAAGAGGAAGTAGTTTCAATATACCTACCTTTTCTTCAATGACTCTTTGACAATGAGAGTAATGAATCCTTGATGAGACAATCTACTTGCCACCTTAATGGGATTGGCCTTGACCTGCCTAGCCATTTTCGTGAGGGATTTGTGCAAGTAAAATGGTAAATTGATGGGAGATCTCCCTGCGAAGTGATTTAAAAGTTTGAAGTGGTATAACATGACTCCGTTGTATCTACCTTCACAGGTGATATAGAAAAAGATTGCCTTCAGGAGAGTTTTCCACTTAGGTTCTAGATAAGACATTGGTATGTCTTTTCTCCATGTAAGATATTTGTGCAGAGGCTATAGGTAGGATCTAAATTCGATGTTTGAAGGTACATTTGACTTGAACCAACAATCGCATGTTCTAGGAAGACCAGTGAACTCATCTATGGCTTCATCATCAACCACAAACTGCTCCTTTCCCACAGTTGTTGTCCTTCCATCATACGAGCTAGCAAAGGTTTTGGACACCTATTGGTGAAAATCTGCTAGTTTTTCACAATACGTATAGACTCCAATCCGCTTGAAGAAATTTACCACCTCAAGGTGCACCTCCAGGTACCAAACTCCATCCAATTCAGCCCTTAGAACTGGCCCTGCTTTCGGCATTAGTAAATGATGACTGTACTTGTGATTAAGGAAAAACTTTGTGCTAGGAAGACAAAGACTCTATGATTTCGGATGACAGAGAGTATGACTCATAGAAAAATAAACGGGACAGGGTGACATAGAGTTCTGATCACAAAGCTCAATCACTACCGAATTTAGGAAACAGATTGACTGAATATACGCAGAAAATTTTGAGTTTCGCTGAGTATACAATTCAATTGAAATAGTATGGGCTTTGAACTGCTTGATGAGTCAACTTGGCTTGATGGTATGACAATTGGCTTGATAACAATTTTTTGAACTCTAACTACACTCAACGATCACCACAAGAAACGAGATTACGATCTTTAGATATGCATTTGTTTGATGAAATCATGGGCTCAAGGCTGTCTCAAGGACTCCTGAATTCGAATTGATAATGAATGGAGATCAAATCAGAGATTAATTGGGGTCATAATGGATTTGTGTACTCGTGACTGGAAATGGTGAGGGGCTATGTGACTAATCATTTCTGTTAGTCGAGAAACATGCATGAGTTTCTGTATCTTTGTCGAGTCTTAATTTTGAAATGACAAATGCAGTTAAAAGGACAACAAGATATCAATCTTTGGATAGATACAACAAGAACATGCACACCTTACCACCTCCATGAGATTTCGGTGGTTATGTTTTCATCATTGTTCCAATTGACAATTGGCTCGTCCGAAAGCACGGGCTTTTCATTTTTCCCGTTGAAATCTTTTCAGTAGTTAACCGCGCTTTTTCTTTTCCCTCTTAACTATCGAGAACAAAGGCTTTCGGTTGTTAATGAGTGCGTTTTAGGATCGCCTAAACCACCAAAACATGAGATTCTATCTTTTGATTGACCAAACCAAATCAAAAGTTCTTTCTGAGCTTATTTACAGAAAATAGACTCTCTAACCTACCTACAAAAATTTAGAAATAAATTTTGGACCACAACCTATCACCTCAAAAGAAAAATCTCCACCAATTTATTTGAGGAGATAACACTGGCTCCTATTGGGGATGAACGCCTCCCTATGAGGTTTCAAGAACCACAGAACCAATGCCTTTCCTGAAAAAGAAAACTTAAAACTATCTGCTAGTGTTTCCATTGGGCATGGAGTTATTCTGTAAAAATAAAGACTAAAACTAAAATTACAATTTCCAGGCTTCATATCCTTAGACAAAATAGAGTTTCAAAAATCACCCGTTGAATAGGCCATCGCACATTTCTTCACCTCCCAGATTCTGCGGAATGAATGTGTTATTGTGCTATACTTGAGTTATAATGAAAGGGTCGGTCCACAAAGAATCAAACTTGTTATGTTTGCCTTTATCCTGTCTGAGAGCATCCCATTTTAGAATCCAATCACCAACCTGAAAATTATCCACCTTTTCCTTTCTATCAAAAGTATCTTTGATATTCTTTTGATGAGCCTCTGATCTGTCCACTAACTGTTCATGGGCCTGCTGCAGTTCCACCAAATCAAGCATTGTTCTTACCATATCATTTGACTCAGTTTTCTCTTCCTGAAAGAATCTAGCCACTGGTAAATTAATTGAACAAGAAAAATGGCATCAGTCCCATAGACCAATTTGAATCGAGTGGTTCCTATGGACTTTTTGATAGTTACTCTGTCTGCCCACAGAGAAAATTTCAGTTTAGAATCCCAATTCCTTTTTTTTTCCTCTAACAATTTTCTGATGATTTTGATTAAGCTCTTATTGGATGATTCGGCTAGGCCATTACCTTGAGGGTAGTAGGGGGTCGAATGTACCAACTGGATGCCCATTGATTCACACATGTATACCAATGCCTCTACTTTGAACGTTGTTTCATTATATGTTACCATCCTTTTGGGACAGCTGAATCTGCTCAAGATATTTTCATAAAGAAATTTCATGACAACCTGGTGAGTGGCATTCCTGGTGGGAACTGCCTCTATCCATTTTGTAAAATAATCTGTGGCTACTAAGATCGAATTATGTTTACCACTAGACGAAGGATTTATCTCACCTATAAAATCTAAACCCCACTATTGAAAAGGTCCATTCACTACTATAGGTCTCAGGGGCAAAGATTTTAGCTGCTATTTTCCTGTGAATCTTTGACATTTATCACAAGCTTTGACGAAGGCACACACATATGAGTAAAGAAAAGGCCAATAGTATCCAACCCTTAGAATTTTATGAAATGTGGTCTTCCAGTAATGATGACCTCCACAAACACTTGAATGAAAATGATGTATAACTTCTACTGGCTCTTCTTTGTCTAAACATCTGAGTAGTAAACCAACAAGGTCTTTCCAATATAACAGATTATTGTAAATGCAAAATTTGATGGCTCTGAGCTTAAGGGCTCCGGGTTGAGTCATGCTAAGTTCAGGAGGAACCTATAGCTTTTGTAAAAAATGTATAATACCTGAGTACCATTCATAAGAAGACAAATTCTCTTCCACCTATTGATTGTTGTGTTGTCCTTCTGTTGCCACCTCCGTCTGCAAATTTGCTGAATTTTCTCCTATGAAATTTATGTCCAACAGCTCATGATTTTCCTTCGTTAAAAGTTAGCAAGGCCTTGGCCTTTTACCAATTTGGTGGGCTTCACTTCAATGTTGAACTCGATCAACTTTGCAATCCATTTATCTCTCTTTCCATCAATATTAGGCTAAGTCAAAACATATTTCACGGAGGGTGAAGGAACATATGCATTGACTTTTGAGTGGAGGATGTAAATTCTGAAAGATTTTAAAGATTTTATGAGACCATAGGCTTGTTTTTCAATAGGATCATACCTTAGTTCAACATCTCTGAGTGTTTTGTTGAAGAAATCCACTGGGTGATCCATATTGTCATCATCTTTCTGTAGCAGAACTGTTGCCACTATGTCATAAGAAGCAAAGGAGAAAATGTAGAAGTTCTTGTTGCAATCCTGACTGATAAGAGTTGGGGATTCCATGATAGCCTGTTTGATATCCTGAAATGAATTCCTTGTGTTGTCTGTCCATTTTATCTCAGACCCCTTTTTCAACATACATGTTATGTGTTTTACTAGCTCGACGAAATTTGGAACAAATATTCTAACAAAATTAATCTTACCGAGCAGCGATTGGATATCCTTTTTCGACCTTGGCAAGGACAGCCTCTGAATTGCCTCCACCCAAGCTGGATCAATTTTCACGCCTTCTGCAGAGACAATGTGGCCTAAAATCTTGCCTTTCCTGAGAGCAAWATGGGACTTTTTGGGATTCAATGAAATTCTGAACTGCCTGCACTTCAGAAACGCTCTTTTTAAATGCTTTAGATGCTCCTCATGACTGTTGGAATAAAATATTATATCATCAAGATAGATGAGGACAAACTTTTCCTTCTCACCCACGAAAGCTATGTACATAGCCCTTTGAAACGTGGCCCCGACATTCATTAATCTGAATGGAATTTTGGCATACATAAAGGTACCCCAAGGAGTAGTAAATCTTCTCTTGGTCATCAGGATGGACATAAATCTGGTTATAGCCGGAAAAACCATCTAGGAAAGACATAACAGTAGCCCGTGAAATTCTTTGCAGCAAATGTTCTATTTTAGGTAGGTGATAGTTGTCTTTCTTAGAGCATCTGTTTAGGTTTCTAAAGTCCACACATAAGCTGACCTCACCATTTTTATTTCTCACTATTACTAGATTTGCAATCCATTTAGAGTATCTCAAAGGGATTATGATCTTAGCATCAAGAAGCTTTTTGATTTCTCTTTCAATCACAGGCAAAATAAGAGGAATGATAGGTGTAAGATTTCGTTTGAAAGGGATGGTGTCCTTTTCAAGAGGGGTCTTATGTTGAATGATATTAGGGTCATAAGTCTTCAAATCACTATATTTCCAAGAAAAAACATCATAAAATTCTTTCAAAATGATGCAATATTCAGACTTCTGATCAACAGTCAATTCAGAGGACAGATTTATGAATTTAGGCTGGCTTTCGCTCCCTATGTTGCGCTCATGAATAGAAGGATATTTATCCTTTTTTTCTGTCTTGTAGGGGACATCGTTGTGATCAAATAGTTTTTTGAGAGGTACCAAACCCTGCAGTATATAATTGCTAGGTAGTTGAACGATATCATGCTGACCCAATTTTTGTTTTAGCTTAGGCTTCTAGGATTCCTCTACATTTAGATTCTTCTGGTCAACGTGCATATCCTAAAACTCATCTACCACTTGAATAAATCTATTAATTTCATCATCATCCTCAAAACATTTCGAGTATTTAATATTGTCGGGCAAAGATGGCCTATATTTGACTTGGATTTCATAATTGAGCCTGGGGGGCATGGGAGGAATAAACATGCTGGCTGAAACAACAAGGGAATCATAAATATGATTCATATCTTTGGGTATATAAGAGATCTCAAAAATGGAAAAAGAATCTCTAATTTTCCATACCTCATCCCTCTAGGCTTTCAATCTAACATGCATTGCTTGTAAGGTATTGTTTACTTGTTGTATGATGAGATCCACATCTCCAAACACCTTTAACCCTTTTATCCTCATCTACTTAGTNATATTTGACTTGGATTTCATAATTGAGCCTGGGGGGCATGGGAGGAATAAACATGCTGGCTGAAACAACAAGGGAATCATAAATATGATTCATATCTTTGGGTATATAAGAGATCTCAAAAATAGAAAAAGAATCTCTAATTTTCCATACCTCATCCCTCTAGGCTTTCAATCTAACATGCATTGCTTGTAAGGTATTGTTTACTTGTTGTATGATGAGATCCACATCTCCAAACACCTTTAACCCTTTTATCCTCATCTACTTAGTTGAATTTAATCCCAACAACAAGGCCTCATACTCTACTATGTTGTTAGTAGTTTTGAAATCGAGCTTAAAAGACAAATGTATAGTCTCCTTCGAAGGAGAAATCAAAACTACCCCTGCACCTACTGAATCTTTGGTACTGGCCCCATAAAAATACATGGTCCAAACTAGAACACCCTTATCATTAGTTTGTTGTTCAATGGGCTTCACAAGATGCAAAGGATCTTATTGAGAATCATCTATTTGAAGAATGCACGAGCCAAAATCGGTGTCTACAACATAAATTGGATGATTTACAAAATTGTTTGCATCATTGATGATGTAGGCAAGTTGATTCTGTCTGTTAAGTACTTTTATCTCTCCTCCAAACACTAGGATCGTAGCATACGAAAGATCCATCTGCAAGGTACCTCCTAACCTTTTTCTCCATGGACGAGACAAGAGGAGTCTGAACTTGGGTAGGATATCAGCAACCACCACATCCATCACCATGCTTCTCATTGGCAATTGGGCAAGATTTATAACAAGGTATTTTATGAGGCCAAGGAATATGACTTTCCTAGAGTCAAAAGAGAAGAGATCATGATATGGTTTGGTGACCTCAAGCCCAAGCTCATCCATCACTTATTTGGGCATAATATTATGTGATGCTCCTGAGTCAAGCAAGTAGTTATGGAGGATCTTATCATGAACATTTAGAGATATATAGAATGGTGGACAAGAATCGTCCCGGTCTTCTATCATACGCCCTATAGTTACTGTTGGCTTCTCATCTTGTAAGTTTACAAAATCAGTAGATGAAGAGGTCTTCAGTTCAAGGGACTTTAGGATGGAAGAATTGAAGATATCATTCTTCATGAGTTCGGTTAATGGCATTGGTATATTTACTTTCTGGATTTCTGATTCAAAATTAAAAGAAAATGTTGATTTATTAGAAGCTTTTACCTCGTTGGAAGGAGATTTGAGAATGACTTGCTCCTTGTCTAGGGGTTGTGATTGCTTCTGCTGCTGTTTTGTAGGAGTGGAGGTCTGTTTTACGGGAATAGCAGGCTGCTTGGCAGCAACTTCTTTCTTCTTCACAGGAGAAGCGAGCAACGGTTTACGGGTAGCATTTTTGGATCATAAATTATAACCTTTCTGATCATCCGTTAGGTAGACAGATTCTTCAATACTTGCCTCATGAATTTGCTGGTCCATCAGGGCTTCTTCATAATCTACTTGTGTCAAAAAGGAGGAATCATTTTCATCACAAAAACAATTTATCTCATCTACTTCTTCAACTTCATCATGAGATGGCTTTTATTCTTCTTCTAACATTGCATTTTGGAAAGGGGGTTTGATTCTCTGATCATCAGCTGCATTCTTGTCTCTCTGAAGGATCTGGACTTGTTGATTTTTCCTTCTGTAAGGGAAAGCATTTGGATTTCTAGGGACAAAAGAATTTGTCTCTTTTGTCCTTGTTGGTTGTTGATTCTGGATCTTCAATTTTGAAATTTTAGATGTCAAGTTGTCCAACATGTTGGCCATCTTTTCCATTTTGCTATTATAAGAAGAAGGGGGCTCAAAAAAATACTTATTTTTCTCAACCCTTCCTTTGAGCTTCTGAGATTCCATAATAATTTATTGGAATTCGAGGGCAACATCTTGCATTAAAGAAAGGGTGGTTGATATTCTTTCTCTGAGGATTAGACAAAAATATGGATCAAAAGTAGCGAAGAATGTGACCTTTGTCGATGCATCACTTGGTTTGATCTCTGCAGGGATCTTGCCAAACATTCTATTAAATCTTTTGATGAATTCTGAGACCGACTCCCCATATTCTCTTCTTAAGTTTCCGAACTCAGAAATGTAATATAGTAGATCTCTTCTTTCTCCCCGGTGTTTTAAGAATACCTCATCTAGTTGTTCAATACCTGTGACTGAATTTGCTGGAAGCTCTTTGAACCACTTCTGGGCTTAGCCATCCAAACTCTGAATAGAAACTCTGGTCCACACATCTTCTTCTGAAATGTTAATATTTTCAGCATAAGCATAAAAATCTTCTATATGTTCTTCAACAATATAATCCCCAGCTCCGGTCAACTTTGGCATATATTTATGATAATCTCCAGTTGGCATGGCAGATAAGGGATTGGGCAAGACAAGTGGAGAATACCTATTTGCTAAAATTTGTTCCATCTTGGTTAAAGGGACAGCCATGGCAGTCTTGTGGGTTGATACAAAAGAAGAATTTGTAGGAGATGAAGGTTGAGATGGGATGACTGCATTTAAATAAAATGGTTCTCTCACTTCACTTTAAGCAAAATTTTCAGAAATGGGTGAAAAATAAGAGGCCTTATAAAACTGACCAAGCAACAAGGCTAAGCATTCTTCTCCCTTAGAGGATAGATCATGTAAAATATCTTCAAGAACAGGCATATTATTATGAGTGTAGAAAACACCCTCTGTAGGCTTGGTGGGTGAGGAATTCAAAGAAGAAGAAGAAGAGGTTTCTTTTTGCTGAGGGGAATATGCAATTACCTCTTTAAGGTTGGATGAAATATCATGCTAAAAAACAGAGTCTGTAACATTAGAGGAAAGTGAAGGTTCCTCTACCTTCAATTTTTCAGATAAAATTTCAATTTCTTGAGAACTATGAGTTTCAGCAGCAGAGGATTCAACTAGAGGCCCTTTAGATATGAAAGAAGAATTTCCGGTTTGAATACCTGGATTTGATGTCTTTGCATATTCAAAACCCTGTCTTTGTAAATCCTTTCCCTTACTGATGATCTTCTCAGGGTTAGGAACTGGTGCTGCCAGTGGGCCTTCTTGGTTCGCCCTGGTGTGAGCTCTTTTTGGAGCCACTTCATTTCAATGGAGTTTCCAGATAGATGGTTACAACTCAAATGATGTCCAGTATTTGTCTATCATCAAAGTTGGATCTAGGTCGTCTCCCAAGGAAGTTGAGCTTCGATCTCCTCTCCCCGGTAGTGGCGCCAATTTGTTATCACTCCAGGAAACTCTCCTAAGATGTAAGTCAGAGATGCCTAGTAACTCAATATTTTTGGAAACTATTTTCTCAATAATAGGTGTGGGTTTTGGATCAAGATGAATATCTTAACCTCTGGATTGTATTCTCAAGACAGTCTTAACTATAATCATGCAACACAAGGCCTTCAATGGCTATTGTCAGATATGTTTGTATAACAAAGGGATAAGAAAACTAATCAGTTAACCAAAACATACATAAAAGCATATATATGATGGCTCAACAACTAGCCAAAGATGCTTGTGATTCTTTCTTAACAATCAAAAGTAAGATGATAGTTACCATATGATCATTAAACAAAGACAAAAGAACTAATTCCACTCATAAGCATAGACAAAGATGAAAGAAGGTATGACAGTAACAAATGAAAGAAACTTGCATGCTGATATATTAAAGAAAGTGTCTTTCATACAAAAGAGTAGCATATAGAACTCAAAATTGAACCCTTAGTTCCTCCTCTACCTTTATCTTTATAGATTTACAATGTAGTTTTGAGATCCTAAAAGCATGTATCAGATATACTAAAGATAGAAAGTCAAAATTCAGTTTGCAAAAGATATGGAATGATCCTCAAAATGTGGTCAATCCCACATTTCATGGTCTTCATATCTTGTAGAGTCATGGTGCAGTGCAGAATAGCCTTCCAAGGCTGAGTGATGACTCTTCCAAGAGATACAATTCGAATTTGTTGAGGTGTATAAAAACCCTAATTTTTTGCATTTGTAAAAGGTACCAAAATTATTGAAACACATCTTCTTTACCTTATCCATCAAAAATAGCTATTGGATCTGACTTGACAATTCATCAAATGTCCATTCGAAGAGGTTTCAAACCATTCCAACTCAAAAAATCTCGATCTGGGCAAAAATTTGGTCATTCTGGCAATGATAGGCTTTCGGTGGTTAACCTAGAAGAATCCTGAGTGGATTAACTACAGAAATCTCTACTTTCGGTGGTTAATGAACAATTTTCTTGTTCGCCTAAACCACCGAAACTTCAGCTTTGAGAAAACTTCAAAATTTTCAAAAATGATTACCTTGATTCTTTGTTGAATGTTCAAGTTCTTTTGGACGACGCAGCTCTTGTTCGTGTAGATCTGCAAACTTCAACTTGTTGTGTGGAAGACTCTGGTAAATGTACCTTGGTTGTAGCTAAGTTGGATAGAGTTTCCAAACCAGTTTGCTCATGTGTTGGCGATTGAGAATCTTTTATTTTCAGCCTCACAATCCTAAGTTGCCTGTACAACTTCATGTTCTCCCTTATCAAAACCCTGTTCATGTCTTTGATCTTATCATGATTTTCTTTGAGGCTTTGGTTTATGTTGAAAAGATGTGCATTTCTTTCAGTCAAGTCTGTATTTTCCTTTTTAATAACTCTCTCCAAGACTTCCATTTCATAGACATGTTGCAAGATTTTATTTATTTTCCATGCCCTAGATGCTTTAGGCTTACTTGAAGAAGCTTTTTCCAATGGTGGACTGTGTGCCTCTGAGGGAGTTGGTGAGGGAAAGTTGGAACAATCGTCTACAACTTGTCCAACCTATAAATTACCTTGTGTCTCTGCTAACTCTTGTTCTGGCTCTGAATCACTATAGGGTAGGTTTAAAGGGTTACTTCCTTCAACAGGGTCCTTGGAATGCTCACCCTCAAACTGTAACTTTCTTTTGGTTCTTTTATTTTTAATAGAGGATGATTCTATCGGATCTCTTGGTGGTGAGATACCCTTCCGTTTTCTATGACTTCTTTTAGGAGTAATGATCTTCTTAGTGGAAGATTTTTTACCCTTCTCTTGTTGTTGCCAATCAGTATGGAATTCATTCCAGAAGAGGAAGTAGTTCCAATCTACCTGCCTTTTCTTCAATGACTATTTCACAATGAGAGTAATGAGTCCTTGATGAGACAATCTACTTGCCACCTTAGTGGGCTTGGCCTTGACCTTCCTAACCATTTTTGTGAGGGCTTTGTGCAAGTAAAACGGTAAATTGATGGAATATCTCCCTATGAAGTGATTTAAAAGTTTGAAGTGGTAGAACATGACTCTGTTGTATCTACCTTCACAGGTGATATAGACAAATATTGCCTTCAGGAGAGATTTCCACTTAGGTTCTAGATAAGACATTGGTATGTCTTTTTTCCATGTAAGATCTTTGTGCAGAGGCTGTAGGTAGGATCTAAATTTGATGTTTGAAGGTAGAATTGATTTGAACCAACAATAACCTATTCTGGTAAGACCAGTGAACTCAGTTATGGCTGCCTCATCAACCACAAACTGCTCCTTTCCCACTATTGTTGTCCTTCCATCATACAAGCTAGCAAAGGTTTCAGACACCTGTTGATGAAAATATGCCAGTTTTTCACAATACGTATAAACTCCATTCTGCTTGAAGAACTCGGCCGCCTCAGGGTGCGCCTCTAGGTACCAAACTCCATCCAATTCAGCCCTTAGAACTGGCCCTGCTTTCGGCATTAGTAAATGCTGACTATACCTGGGATTAAGGAAAAACTTTGTACCAGGGAGACAAAGACTCTATGATTTTGGATGACAGATAGTATGACTCATAGAAAAATAAATAGGACAAGGTGACACAGAGTTTCGATCACAAATCTCAATCACTACCGAATTTAGGCAATAGACTGACTGAATATACGCAGAAAATTTTGAATTTCGGTGAGATATACAATTGAATTGAAACATTATGGGCTTTGAAATACATGATGAATCAACCTGGCTTGATGGTATGACAATTGGCTTGATAACGATCTGCTGAACTCTAACTATACTCGGTGATCACCACAAGATACGGGATTATGATCTCTAGATATGTGTTTGCTCAATGAAATCATGGGCTCAAGGCTTTCTCAATGACTCCTGAATTCGAATTGATAATGAATGGAGATCAAATCAAAGATTAATCGGGGTCATAATGGATTTTTGTACTCATGACTGGAAATGGTGAGGGGCTACGTGACTAATCATTTCTGTTAGTCGGGAAACATGCATGAGTTTTTGTATCTTTTCCGAGTCTTAATTTTGAAATGACAAATGTAGTTAAAAGGACAACAAGATATCAATATTCGGATAGATACAACAAGAACATGCACACCTTACCACCTCCATGATCTTTTGATGGTTATGTTTTCATCATTGCGCCAATGGACAACTAGCTCGTGCGAAAGCACGGGCTTTTCATTTTTCCCATTGAAATATTTTCGGTAGTTAACCGTGCTTTTGATTTTCCCTCTTAACTACTGAGAAAAAAGGATTTTGGTGGTTAATGAGCGTGTTTCAGGCTCGCCTAAACCACCGAAACCTGATATTTTGTCTTTTGCTTGACCAAAACAAATCAAAAGTTCTTTCTGATCTTATTTACAGAAAATAGACTCTCTAACCTACTTACAAAAATTTAGAAATAAATTTTGGACCACAACCTATCACCTCAAAAGAAAAATCTCCACCAATTTATTTGAGGAGATAACACTGGATCCTATTGGGGATGAACGCCTCCCTATGAGGTTTCAAGAACCACATAACCAATGCCTTTCCTGAAAAAGAAAACTAAAAACTATCTGCTAGTGTTTCCATTGGGCATGGAGTTATTCTGTAAAAATAAAGACTAAAACTAAAATTACAATGTCCAGGCTTCACGGCCTTAGACAAAATAGAGTTTCAAAAATGGCCCATTGACCGAGCCACCGAACATTTCTTCACCTCCCAAATTCTACAGAATGAATGTGTTGTTGTGTTGTACTTGAGTTATCATGAAAGGGTCGGTCCACAAAGAATCGAACTTGTTATGTTTGCCTTTACCCTATCTGAGAGCGTCCCATTTCAGAACCCAATCACCAACTTGGAAATTATCCACCTTTTCCTTTGTGTCAAAAGTATCTTTGATCTTCTTTTGATGAGCCTCTGGTTTGTCCACTAACTGTTTGTGGGCCTGCTGCAGTTCCACCAAATCAAGCATTCTTCTTACCATATCATTTGACTCAATTTGCTCTTCCTGAAAGAATCTAGCCACTGGTAAAATTAACTGAACAAGAAAAATGGCATCAGTCCCATATACCAATTTGAATAAAGAGGTTCCTATAGACTTTTTGATAGTTACTTTGTCTGCCCACAGAGAAAATTTCAGTTTAGAATCCCAATTCTTTTTGTTTTCCTCTAACAGTTTTCTGATGATTTTGATTAAGCTCTTATTGGATGATTCGGCCAGACCATTACCTTGAGGGTAGTAGGGGGTCAAATGTACCAACTGGATGCCCATTGATTCACACATGTCTACCAATGCCTCTGCTTTGAACGTTGTTGCATTATCTGTTACCAGCCTTTTGGGACAGCCGAATCTGCTCAAGATATTTTCATAAAGAAATTTCATGACAACCTGGTGAGTGGCATTCCTGGTGGGAACTGCCTCTATCCATTTTGTAAAATAATCTGTGGCTACTAATATCCACTTATGTTTACCACTAGACAAAGGATTTATCTCAACTATAAAATCTAAACCTCACTGCGGAAAAGAGCCATTCACTATTATAGATCTCAGGGGAAAATATTTTAGCTATTGTTTTCCTGTGAATATTTGACA
>SNQJ01S0015124.1:84490-130408 GCA_010110895.2 Picea sitchensis | reverse complement strand
TAAGATCCACTTATGTTTACCACTAGACAAAGGATTTATCTCAACTATAAAATCTAAACCTCACTGCTGAAAAGAGCCATTCACTATTATAGATCTCAGGGGAAAATATTTTAGCTATTGTTTTCCTGTGAATATTTGACATTTATCACAAGCTTTGAGGAAGGCACACACATCTGAAAAAAGAAAAGGCCAATAGTATCCATCCCTTAGAATTTTATGAACTGTGGTCTTCGAGTAATAATGACCTCCACAAACACTTGAATGAAACTGATGTATAACTTCTACTAACTCTTCTTTGTCTAAACATTTGAGTAGTAAACCAGCAAGGTCTTTCTAGTATAACAGATTATTGTAAATGCAAAATTTGATGGATCTGCGCTTAAGGGATCAGGCTTGAGTCATGCTGAGTTCAGGAGGACCCTCTAGATTTTGTAAAAAATGTATAATACCTGAGTACCATTCACAA
Organism: Picea sitchensis; assembly: GCA_010110895.2. Classification (NCBI taxonomy): domain Eukaryota; kingdom Viridiplantae; phylum Streptophyta; class Pinopsida; order Pinales; family Pinaceae; genus Picea; species Picea sitchensis. Next base: position 129,942 of record SNQJ01S0015124.1, on the reverse strand, counting down.
GAAGATAAATGCTATACCACCTGTTGATTGTTATGTTGTCCTTCTGCTGCCACCTCCATTTGGAAATTCGCTGAATTTTCTCCTATGAAATTTATGTTCAGCAGCGCATGATTTTCCTCCGTTAAAAGCTTAGCAAGGCCTTGGCCTCTTACCAATTTGGTGGGCTTCACTTCAATGTTGAACTCGATCAACTTTGAAATCCATTTATCTCTCTTTCTGTCAATATCAAGCTGAGTCAAAACATCTTTCACGGAGGGTGAAGGAACATATGCAATGAATTTTGAGTGGAGGATGTAAATTCTGAAAGCTTTTAAATATTTTATGAGAGCATATGCTTGTTTTTCAATAGGATCATACCTTAGTTCATCATTTCTGAGTGTTTTGTTGAAGAAAGCCACTGGGTGATCCATATTGCATCATCTTTCTGTAGAAGAACTGTTGCCGCTGTGTCATAAGAAGCAAAGGAGAAAATATAGAAATTCTTGCTGTAATCCAGACTGATAAGAGTTGGGGATTCCATGATAGCATGTTTGATATCCTAAAATGAAATCCTTGCGTTGTCTTTCCATTTCATCTCAGAGCTCTTTTTCAACATACATGTTATGTGTTTTACTAGCTCGATGAAATTTGGAACAAATATTCTAACAAAATTAATCTTACCGAGCAACGATTGGATATCCTTTTTCGACCTTGGCAAGGACAAGCTCTGAATTTCCTCCACCCGAGCTAGATCAATTTTCACGCCTTCTGCTGAGACAATGTGGCCTAAAATATTGCCTTTCTTGAGAGCAAAATGGGACTTTTTGGGATTCAATGAAATTTCGAACTGTCTGCACTTCATAAATACTCTTTTTAAATGCTTTAGATGCTCCTCATGACTACTGGAATAAACTGTGATGTCATCAACATAGATGAATACAAACTTTTCCTTCTCACCCACGAAAGCTATGTCCATGGCCCTTTTAAATGTGGCCCTGGCATTCATTAATCTGAATGGCATTTTGGCATACATAAAGGTACCCCAAGGAGTAGTAAATGCAGTCTTCTCTTGGTCATCGAGATGGACATAAATTTGGTTATAGCCAGAAAAAATATCTAGGAAAGACATAATAGTAGACCCTAAAATTCTTTGCAACAARTGTTCCATTTTAGGTAGGGGACAGTTGTCTCTCTTAGAGCATCTGTTTAGGTTTCTAAAGTCCAGACATAACCTGACCTCACCATTTTTCTTTCTCACTATTACTAGATTTGCAATCCATTTAGAGTATCTCAAAGGGATTATGATCTTAGCATCAAGAAGCTTTTTGATTTCTCTTTCAATCACAGGAAAAAGAAGAGGACTGATAGGTCTGAGCTTTTGTTTGAAAGGGATGGTGTCCTTTTCAAGAGGGATCTTCTGTTGAATGATATCAGGGTCATAAGTCTTCATATCACTATATTTCCAAGAAAAAACATCAGAAAATTATTTCAAAATGATGCAATATTCAAACTTCTTATCAACAGTCAATTAAGAGGACATATTTATGAATTTAGGCTGGATTTCACGCCCTATGTTGTGCTCATGAACAATAGGATCTTTCTCCTTTTTTTTCTGGCTTGTAGGGGACATCATTGTGATCAAATAGATTTTCGAGAGGTACCAAACCCCGAGGCATATAATTGTTAGGTAGATGAACAATATCATGCTGACCCAATTTTTGTTTTAGCTTAGGCTTCTAGGATTCCTCTACATTTAAATTCTGCTAGTCAACGTGCATATCCAAAATCTCATCCACCACCTGAAGAAATCTATTAAGTTCATCATCATCCTCAAAAACTTTCCAATATTTAATATTGTCGGGAAAAGATGGCCTATATTTGACTTGGATTTCATAATTGAGCCTGGGGGGCATGGGAGGAATAAACATGCTAGCTGAAACAACAAGGGAATCGGTAAGATGATTCATATCTCTAGGTATATAAGAGATCTCAAAAATGGAAAAAGAATCTCTAATTTTCCATACCTCATCCCTGTAGGCTTTCAATCTGACATGCTTTGCTTGGAAGGTACTGTTTACTTGTTGTATGATGATATCCACATCTCTGAACACCTTTAACCCTTTTATCCCCATCTCCTTAGCTGAATTTAATCCCAACAGCAAGGCCTCATACTCTGCTATGTTGTTAGTAATTTAAAAATCGAGCTTAAAAGACAAATGTATAGTCTCCTTCGAAGGAGAAATCAAAACTACCCCTGCACCTGCTAAATCTTTGGTACTGGCCCCATCAAAATACATGGTCCAAACTGGAACACCCTTATCATCAGTTTGTTGTTCAGTGGGCTTCACAAGCTACAAAGGAGATGATTGAGAATCATATATTTGAAGAATGCATGAGCCAAAATCAGTGTCTACAACATACATTAGATGATTTACAGAATTTTTTGCATCGCTGATGATGTAGGCAAGTTGATTCTCTCTGTAAAGTATTTTTATCTCTCCTCCAAACTCTGGGATCGTAGCATACGAAAGATCCATCTGCAAGGTACCTCCTAACCTTTTTCTCCATGGATGAGACAAGAGGAGTCCGAACTTGGGTAGGATATCAGCAAACACCACATCCATCACCATGCTTCTCATTGGCAATTGGGCAAGATTTATAACAAGGTATTTTATGAGGCCAAGGAATATGACTTTCCTAGAGTCAAAAGAGAAGAGATCATGATATGGTTTGGTGACCTCAATCCCAAGATCATCCATCACTTCTTTGGGCATAAGATTATGTGATGCTCCTGAGTCAAGCAAGAAGTTATGGAGGATATTATTATGAACATTTAGAGATATATAGAATGGTGGACAAGAATCATCTCAGTCTTCTATCATAGGCCCTATAGTTACTGTTGGCTTCTCATCTTGTAAGTTTACAAAATCAGAAGATGAAGAGGTCTTGGGTTCAAGGGACTTCAGGATGGAAGACTTGAAGATATCATTCTTCATGAGTTCGGTTAATGGCATTGGTATCTTTACTTTCTGAATTTCTAATTCGAAATTAAAAGAAAATGTTGATTTATCAGAATCTTTTACCTCATTGGAAGGATATTTGAGAATGAATTTCTCCTTGTCTAGGGGCTGTGATTGCTTCTGCTGTTGTTTTGCAGGAGTGGAGGTTTGTTTTACGGGAGCAGCAGGCTACTTGGAAGCAACTTCTTTTTCCTTCACAGGAGCAGCGAGCAATGGTTTAGGGGAAACATTTTTGGATCTTAAATTATAACCTTTCTGATCATCCATCAGGTAGATAGATTCTTCAATACTTGCCTCATGAATTTGTTGGTCCATCAGGGCTTCTTCATAATCTACTTGTGTCAAAAAGGAGGAATCATTCTCGTCACCAAAACAATTTATCTCATCAACTTCTTCAACTTCATCATGAGATGGTTGTTGTTCTTCTTCTAACATTTCATTTTGGAAAGGTGGTCTGATTCTCTGATCATCACTGCATTCTTGTCTCTCTGAAGGATCTGGACTTGTTGATTGTTCCTTCTATAAGGTAAAGCATTCGGATTTCTAGGGACAAAAGAATTTGTCTCTTTTGTCCTTTCTGATTGTTGATTCTGGATCTTCAATTTTGACATTTCAGATGTCAAGTTGTCCAACATCTTGGCCATCTTTTACATTTTACTATTAGAAGAAGAAGGGAACTCAACAAAAGACTTATTTTTCTCAACCCTTCCTTTGAGCTTCTGAGATTCCATAATATTTGATTTGACTTCGAGGGAGGCATCTTGCATTAAAGAAAGGGTGGTTGATCTTATTTCTCTGAGGATTAGACAAAAATCTCGATCAAAATCAACGGAGAATGTGATCTTTGCTGATGCATCACTTGCTTTGATTTCTACAGGGATCTTGCCAAACATTCTATTAAATCTTTTGACGAAGTTTGAGACCGACTCCCCATCTTCTCTTCTTACGTTTCTGAACTCAGAAATGTAATATAGTAGATCTCTTCTTTCTCCCTAGTGTTTTAAGAATACCTCATCTAGTTGTTCAATACCTACGACTGAATTTGATGGAAGCTCTTTGAACCACTTCCGGGCTTCGCCATCCAAACTCTAAACAAAAACTCTGGTCCACACATCTTCTTATGAAATGTTAATATTTTTAGCATAAGAATAAAAAGATTCTATATGTTCTTCAGCAGTATAATCCTGAGAACTATGAGTTTCAGCAGCAGAGGATTCAACTAGAGGCCCTTTAGATATGAAAGAAGAAGTGTCGGTTTGAATACCTAGATTTGATTTCTTTGCAGATCCTTAAGCCTGTCTTTGTAAATACTTTCCCTTACTAATGATCTTCTCAGGGTCAGGAACTGGTGCTACCAGTGGGCCTTCTTGGTTCGCCCTGGTGTGAGCTCTTTTCGGAGCCACTTCGTTTCAATGGAGTCACCAGATAGATGGTTACAACCCAAATGATGTCCAGGCTTTGTCTATCATCAAATCTGGATCTATGTCATCTCCCAAGGAAGCTGAACTTCGATCTCCTCTCCCTGACAACGATGCCAATTTGTTATCACTCCAGGAAACTCTCCTAGGTTGTAAGTCAGAGATGCCTGGTAACTCAATCTTTTTGGAAACTATTTTCTCAATAATAGGTGTGGGTTTCTGATCAAGATGAATATCTTAACCTCTGGATTGTATTCTCAAGATAGTCTTAACTATAATCATGCAACACAAGGCCTTCAAGAGATATTGTCAAATAGGTTTGTATAACAAAGGGATAAGAAAACTAATTAGTTAACCAGAACATACATAAAACCATATATATGATGGCTCAACAACTATCCAAATATTCTTGTGATTCTTGCTTAACAATCAAAAGTGAGATTACAGTTACCATAGGATCATTAAATAGATACAAAAGAACTAATTCCACTCATAAGCATAGACAAAGATTAAAGAAGGTGATACAGTAACAAATGAAAGAAACTTGCAGGCTGATATATTAAAGAAAGTGTCTTCCATACAAAACAATAGCATATAGAATTCAAAATCAAACCCTTAGTTCCTCTTCTACCTTTAGCTTTATAGATTTACAATGTAGTTTTGAGATCCTAAAAGCATGGATCAGATATACTAAAGATAGAAAGTCAAAATTTAGTTTGCAAAAGATATGGAATGATCCTCAAAATGAGGTCAATCCCACATTTCATGGTCTTCATATCTTGTAGAGTCATGGTGCAGTTTAGAATAACCTTCCAAGGCTGAGTGATGACTCTTCCAAGAGATACAATTCGAATTTGTTGAGTTGTGCAAAAACCCTAATTTGTTGCCTTTGTAAAAGGTACCAAAATGATTGAAACACCTCTTCTTTCCCTTATCCATCAAAAATAGCTATTGGATCTGACTTGACAATTCATCAAATGTCCATTCGAAGAGGTTTCAAACCATTCCAACTCAAAAAATCCTGATCTGGGCAAACATTCGGTCATTCTGGCAGTGACAGGCTTTCGATGGTTAACCTAGAAGACTCATGAGTGGATTAACTACCGAAATCTCTACTTTCAGTGGTTAATGAACAATTTTCCCATTCTCCTAAACCATTGAAACTTCATCTTTGAGAAAACTTCAAAATTTGCAAAAATGATTACCTTGATTCTTTGTTGAATGTTCAAGGTCTTTTGGACGATGCAACTCTTGTTCATGTAGATCTGAGAACTTCAACTTGCTGTGTGGAAGACTCTGTTAAATCTACCATGGTTGTAGCTATGTTGGATAGATTTTCCAAACCTATTTTCTCCTGTGTTGGTGATTGAGAATCTTTTAATTTCAGCCTCAGAATCCTAAGATGCCTTTACAGCTTCTTGTTCTCCCTTATCAAAACCTTGTTCCTGTTTTTGATCTTATCATGCTTTTCTTTGAGGCTTTGGTTTATGTTGAAAAGATGTGCATTTCTTTCAGTCAAGTCTGTATTTTCATTTTTAATAACTCTCTCCAAGACTTCCATTTCATAGACTTATTGCAGGAGTTTATTGATTTTTTGTGCCCTAGATGCTTTAGGCTTACTTGAAGAATCTTTTTCCAATGGTGGACTGTGTGCCTCAGAAGGAGTTGGTGAGGGAAATTTGGAACAATCATCTGCAACTTGTCCAGCCTATACATTACCTTGTGTCTCTGCTAACTCCTGTTCTAGCTCTGAATCACTATAGGGTAGGTTTAAATGGTTACTTCCTTCAGCAGGGTCCTTGGACTGCTCACCCTCAAACTGTAACTTTCTTTTGGTTCTTTTATTTTTAACAGAGGATTATTCTATCGGATCTCTTGGTGGTGAGATACCCTTTTGTTTTCTATGACTGCTTTTAGGAGTAATGGTCTTCTTAGTGGTAGCTTTTTACCCTTCTCCTGCTATTGCAAATCAGTCTGGAATTCATTCCAGAAGAGGAAGTAGTTCCAATCTACCTTCCTTTTCTTCAATGACTCTTTACTCTCATTGTCAAAGAAAATGGTAAATTGATGGGAGATCTCCCTGCGAAGTGATTTAAAATTTTGAAGTGGTAGAACATGACTCTGTTGTATCTACCTTCACAGATGATATAGACAAAGATTGCCTTCAGGAGAGATTGCCACTTAGGTTGTAGATAAGACATTGGTATGTATTTTTTCCATGTAAGATCTTTGTGCAAAGGATATAGGTAGGATCTAAATTTTATGTTTGAAGGTACAATTGATTTGAACCAACAATCGCCTGTTCTGGGAAGACCAGTGAACTTAGCTATGGCTGCCTCATCAACCACAAACTGCTCCTTTCCCACTGTTGTTGTCCTTCCATCATACGAGCTAGCAAAGGTTTCAGACACTTGTTGGTGAAAATTTGCCAGTTTTTCACGATACGTATAGACTCCAGTCTACTTGAAGAGCTCAGCCACTTTAGGGTGCACCTCCAGGTACCAAACTACATCCAATTCAGCCCTTAGAACTGGCCCTGCTTTCGGAATTAGTAAATGCTGACTGTACCTATGATTAAGGAAAAACTTCATGCCAGGGAGACAAAGACTCTATGATTTCGGATGATAGAGAGTATGACTCATAGAAAAATAAATGAGATAGGGTGACATAGAGTTCCAATAACAAAGCTCAATCACTATCGAATTTAGGCAACAGACTGACTGAATATACGCAGAACATTTCAAGTTTCGGTGAGATATACAATTGAATTGAAACAATATGGGCTTTGAACTACTTGATGACTCGACCTGGCTTGATGGTATGGAAATTGTCTTGATAACGATCTGTTGAACTCTAACTGCACTCGACGATCACCACAAGAAACGGGATTATGATCTCTGGATATGTGTTTGCTTGATGAAATCACGGGCTTAAGGTTGTCTCAATGACTCCCAAATTCGAATTGATAATGAATGGAGATCAAATGAGAGATTAATCGGTGTCATAATGGATTTGTGTACTCATGACTAGAAATGGTGAGGGGCTACATGACTAATCATTTATGTTAGTCGGAAAACATGCATGAGTTTCTGTATCTTTGTTGAGTCTTAATTTTGAAATGACAAATGCAGTTAAAAGGACAATAGGATATCAATCTTTGGATAGATACAACAAGAAAATGCACACCTTACCACCTCCATGAGATTTCGATGGTTATGTTTTCATCATTGTGCCAATTGACAACTGGCTCATGCGAAAGCACGAGCTTTTTATTTTTCCCGTTGAAATCTTTTCGATAGTTAACCGCGCTTTTTCTTTTCCCTCTTAACTACCGAGAACGAAGGATTTTGGTGGTTAATGAGGGAATTTTAGGCTCGCCTATACCACCGAAACCTGATATTCTATCTTTTGCTTGACCAAACCAAATCAAAAGTTATTTCTGAGATGATTTATAGAAAATAGACTGTCTAACCTACCTACAAAAATTTAGAAATAAATTTTGGACCACAACCTATCACCTCAAAAGAAAAATCTCCACCAATTTATTTGAGGAGATAACACAACCAAACTCTAGATCTAACTCCTTCTTTACTCATAGCACCATCGAAGTCCATGCTCCAAAAATTTGTTGGCAACTCCTCATTCTCTTCAATCATTGGATTTCTTACTTTGACCACTGCTTTATCATCCTTCGAATCAGGTGCATCATCGTTGAGTTGTGTGATTTGTTCTCTAAAGTCACCATAATTGTATAAGATAAAGAGTCCAAATCAGAGTGTGCGGAGTATAGTGGGTAATTGTGTTTCTTTTCCTAGCTTCTAACCATATACTTCATCAGTGTTTCCCTGTATAGTCTTCTCTGTTGTCTGAAAACTAGAATGGTGTCGTAAGACATATTTAGCTGCAGGGTTCCTCTCAATTTAGCTCCCTAAGACCTGGATAGAAACATACCATACTTGGGGGGAATATCTGCAACGACGATTTCCATCACCATACTTTTCGCTGAGATTTGAGCCAAGGTGATGCATAAGTCTTTAATCAGGCCTATACATTTGACTTTGCTAGAGTCGAAAGAATGAAAATATTTATAGCATATGGTGACCTCGATTCCCAACTTTTCCACCACGGCCTTGGGCATTAGGTTGTGGGAGGCACCGGAATCTAGCATAGCATTGTGTAATATCAGATCGTGGATGTTTAGGCTGATTTAAAAAGGGGCCATGACACCATTATCAGTTTGACCATCAACTTCAGGACCAAACATGAGCTCAAGTTGATCGTTGGCAAGGTTTATAACGTCAGAGTGATGTACAAATCCAACATTCAAATATCTGGTACCTATCTCAAGTTCAATGCTTAGATATTTTATCACCTGAGACCTGTAAGCATTCTTGTTCATCATCTCAAAGAGGGGAATGGGAATCTTCAATTTAGCTAGTTCCCCTTCAAGGCTGAAAGGAGCGATGGATTTGTTTAAGGTCCGTACTTTTCATTTATCGATAGAAGATCTATGGCCAGGAGAACTTGTTTGAAGGATTGATGAATCTTCACTCCGACTTTCTCTTTTAAGAATTTCTGGAGTTTTTTGCACAGGAGATTCAACATTATTTTTCCCAGGGACTTTCTTGGGAGGGTTTTATGAGGTTTTCTTGGTTTCAACAACCTTCTTTGGAGAGTTCTCATTTTACTTCTTTCTCCTCAGGTTATACTTCCTGTGAACCTCCATTATAGCATTCTCAAAGGCTTGCTATTATTCTTTCTTGACTTCTTCATTTACATCTTTTTATGAAAGGAGAAAGATTTCGTGCTTTTTCTGGGTGATAAAAATGGATCCATGATCGTGATCATGATCACCCATTAGGTTTATATGAGTGTCATCAAACTCCTCAATTACTTCATTGGCATAATTCTCCTAGAGAGGTGGTCCAATACACTGATCAGGTCCTCTCTGTTCCCTTAGATCTCTAGGATCTCTCTACCTGATCTGAGGTGGATTGCTTCTGAAGTTTGGGTTTCTAATTTGAGGGGCATCTTGGTTTTCCCTAGGTGGGTTCCAGTCAGTTATGGTGAGTCTCTCCATCATCTTCTCCATAGATCTGGAGAGATAATTTAATTTGGTATCAGATGAGGAAGTAGAAGGTTCTTCTTTGATGGTGACCCTCTTTTCTTTTCTCTGCCTGGCCCTTTTGGCCAAAAGATTTTCTTCCACACTGACGACACTTCTTTGTATGTCTTCTAGAGTTGTTGTGTTTCTTTCCCTCAACTAATATGACATGTCAGCATCAAAACCATCAAGGAATTTTAATAAATTCAAACCTTGTGGTGGTTTTATGGCAGTGGGGATTGCATTGTATAGATTGTTGAAACGAGTGCAGTAATCATGCACTGTCTCTCCTTGGTTCCTTCTGATGTTCTCATAGTCTGATAGACTCTAGAGAGGATTTTTCTTTACCTCCCACCTATCAAGGAAGGTTCGATGAAAGACAACAATATCAGTAATGGTAGTAGCACGTAAGGTTTTGAACCACTTTTTTATTTCTCCAGTCAGACTTTGTGCAAATAATCTCATCTACACATCAACTTCATCTACTTCTTGCAGGTCAAAATAATCGTTCATTTTTTCAACATGTTGTTGTGCATTCAGGGGACTAGTACTATCAAACTGAGGGAGTTTGGTTTGATAATCTTGAGGCATGTCATGTAAAGGAACAACCAATACCAATGAAGCATATATTTCTTCCATGATTGGTTGAGAAGGCTCAACAACAACCTATGTGACAGGAGAGGTAGTGACTGAAGCTATAGAAGATGAAGGGCTTGGAGGAATGGAGTGACCTAGTTTAGGTTTAACCAAAACTACAACAATAGTTAAAATAGGAAGTTCGATGGAGTGTTGAAGATGGATTTTATCTAAGGCTTGAACAAGATTCGCAAATAGGTCTTCAAGCTTATCAGGCTCAGGGAGAAAATGTTGATCAACTTCAGCTCTGGGAGAGAGTATTTCAGGGGTCCTGGGATGAAATACGGTTTGATCTAAGACCATTTTACAGACAAAACTGTTAGATTTTGTCCTGAAAAGACTAGGTGGAAAGGATATATCAGACTCAATACCTTGAAGAACAACTAACTTCTCTGGGATGGAAAGGGACCTTATAAGTGGGTTGTTACTCCTTGAAATCTATGCAGTATTTTTCTTTCTGAGTAATCTTTTGGGATTATCTGTTGCAATTGCAGGTTCTGGGTCAGGATGAGATCTAGTAGAAATTACTTTGGGAGCCAGAACTGCTGATTTTATTTTTCTTTTTGGATATTTTGAACTATTATATACAAACTTTAACAACCTCAGAACATTATTTCTAGATAATATTTAGGGTTTGCGATTCTTTAAGAAATAAAGTTATCTTTGTCTAGGGGAAAGAAATCAAGGGATGGAAAGTTTGTTCAGTTCTTCCTCAGTATGGTCACCATTTTTGTTATCACTCTGTAAATTCCCAGAGTTTTTTGTGAGGTAAGAAGAAATCTATCAGAGGTAAACTTAACCAACTACTTCGAAACTAGGAGCTAGCCCTACTAGTTTCAAAGAGGGATCTCTCTGTAAGTTTTAGATTTGTTTGGATTTTTCAAGATTTTAGGCTAGTTAAAAAAGAATGTAACTGAGTTGTTTGTATTGTTTTTAAATGAAATGGTTGAATATCACTTACGCTTCCATTGGGCTATGAGGTTTGTTTTAAAAAGATGGAGTCCAAAGACAGTTTTATAAGATTCATTTTACAGGGCAAGACAGTGCAACTACTGGATTCTTTAGGAATAAAATGATGTATTGCTGAGAAAGGTGAGATATCAGTTAGAACAAAAAAGCATTTAATAATTTCTTTGTTATAACATCAGAAGGAAAACATTTAAATCTATATAAGATTAAGAACAGAGTACACAATGGAAAATTCTACAACTTTAACTTTTTTAAAATATTAGATTAGAAAAACAATATGATAACTGAGAAAGAAAAATTGTTTATGAAGACAGAGGAAACTTCACCAAGAGCTAACGCACAGGAATCCTGTGAAACATCTCTTGGTATTACTAGAATAACCTCTTGATAAAAATTATAGCGATTACAACTTGCTTGGGCGTAAATATCAATCCTCAATACTTCTAAGTTTGAAATATTTATAATCAGAGTTACAAACGACCATGTCATTAATGATCAGGACGTGGCAGACCTTGATTCTAACTAACTATGTAACAAGATGCATAAATATAGTAACTGATGATGATGTGTCAAATCTCTCATGCTAATTTTTGGGAATACCGTTGGTGAGTCATTCAGATGACTTTGAATGCACTGGATGCTGAGTTGGATGAGACCTCTACCTTTGCTCAATCAATTCGCACAACTCATCCCATATTTGTGTGCTTGGGATGGTAACTTTCAATAGCCGATGGTAGATTTCATCCATCTCAGTGTACTTAGAAAAAGTTGGCTTGGTGAGGAAAATGTACTTGATTTCATGTTGTATGCTGAGGTCAGGCTGCAAAGTCTCCAAGAACACTTTGCCCGTGATGTTTCCCTATATCCTTGAAAACTTGGAACTGTCTTTGGCCATGGTGGCAATATTTTGCTTATAATCAGATAAAGTCATCAATTTATCATTTAGAACAAGTAAGCCAGGAAGCACTTTTTCTGTAAGGATTCAAGCTTGTTAAAAAAAATCTGAACTCCAATGTCCATGTTCTGAGATTTCTCCTCCAACTGCAACATTAATACTCTTTTAGTCAACGCTCTTTTTGCTTCGAGGATAGTCTTTGTTTTGTCTTCAACTTTCAGTTCTTCAATCTCTTCCTTGGTTTTTAATTCAGAAACTTGATGATCTCGTTAGTTGTCTAGGTCATTTCATCCAGTTCTCTTCTTATCCTATCAATGGCCTGCCTACTTTTTAGCACCAGATCATGTTGTTCAAACATGTTTTGCACCATTGGCCAAATCTCATTTATGGAATTGGAGATGTCTCTTGAGATATTTTCCTTAGCCTCTTCTAATGTCTTTCCTTCCACTATTTGTTTCTAGAGCTGTTATATTTCCTGCTTAAGCTTTTTCGATGCTTGTCTCTCAACATTCTATCTTGTTTGGAAGGAAGAATTGAGTTCCTGGAGACTTTCAACCTCCATTTTCAGCTTATTGATCTATGTTCCTTGCAGAGTCATCTCCTCCATGGACTTTGCTAGTTCCACTGTCTTTTCTAATGATGTCAATGGAGTTGCTGATGGAATTTCTACCGTAGTGGTCATTGGCACAGTTGTTGTACTGGCTTCTGCCAAGGGAACTGCATTCAATGGAATAACTTCATTCGAGGTTGATTTCTCCTTTTATTTCAATAACATTTCCAATTCTACCTCCATTTCCTTTATCTGTGCCTTCTACTGCATGATTATCTTCAACCATTCCTCTTTCTCATCTTCTACCTCAGTTATTTCTTTAATAGTTTATGTTCCTCCTCCCCAACAACTTGAGTGTTGCAGATAAATGGTCTTATTTTCCCTTTAATCCTCATCTGTTGTTTTTTCTTCAGAGACACAAAATGAATGTCATATGAATTTATCATCTGACTAATATACTCTAGTGCAAATATTCGAAAAGACACATACTTGAGCAATTTATATGGAGCTAGTTCACACCCATACACTCTGATCTCAGTGTGATTCTGATAAAGGAACTAGTGCCCAGTCTTTGTGAGATCCAAAAGGTGAAGAACTATTTGGATCTCCTCGTTTATCCTCGGTTCTGGTCTTCCACTGAGTATTCCCACCACTGGGTGATAAAAAAACTCGATGAATTGTTTGAAACTGAACTTAGTGGAGTTTCTTCTCAGCAGTGACGTCCATAGAGTTACTGCTTGTGGTTTTTCATCCTTGTCCATTTTCTGCATTAAAAAAGGAAATTTGTCTTCTTGATAGAACATAAACATGTAGGCCAATATTGAATAATACCGGAACATGCCTTCTGTAGGGAAATTTGTTAGTTTCTCATGAAAGTTCTCGGCCAAAAAACCATTGTAATCAAACTGGATGGCAACTTTCTCGTCAGTGGAGAAAATGGACAGGAAACCTAGGATAAGCTCATCCACCCATTCATTTGAGAAGAACCGATCAAACAAAACAATGTCGAGATAATATGATTTCCCTTTTCAGAAAATATGGAGGAATGATAGGGAAGATTCTTCTTAGGGAATTGGGCATCTTGTGGGAGGAACAACTCAAAGATTTGTGCTCTCTGGGGAAAATACAAGTTCCGACACATTTTTGTCAGAATTTCAATTGTGAGGGGAGAACGGGGTTCGGCTCTGGGTACCTGCATCATTTGATCAATGGCCTCAGGTATAATAAGGAAAAAGGTATCTCCAGACGAAGATATTATGGCTCTCTGAGAAGGGAGGTAGTGCGCCTGGATTTTGAGAGAGAATTCAGGAAAGTGATAGACTTGGGGAAAAATATACAGAGGGAGACTTGACTGCCAGAGCCCAATTTCATCTCTTTGATCGATGAAGGTGTCTTTGAACCATGACTGTAGCAAAACAAAGTCAAATTCGGACCTAGTTTCTGAGATTAAATAGTCTTTGTCTACTAATGGGATCTGGTCGAGATCGACAAGAGGTGGGAGAAAAGGATTTTCCTCCACATTTGACTTTTTACTTTTGGACGCCATTGATTTCCTCCAGTACCTGCACACTGATCACACGTTAGTAGGTGAAAGCTAAGGATAGAAGAGATGTTGCAGAGGTGAAGGAGAATGAGTCTCTAATAGGCATGGAGTGTGAGTGCAATGTGAATGACCAAAACGGGGTTGAGATTTAGTGAACGGGTGTCCGTTGGGAAAAAAAGGACAGGTCAGGTGAACAATGGGTACGTGGCCAGTAATAAACGGTTAACATGTACTTTAGAGCTTGAGAAGGCAAGGTGAAAGGCATCTGATGTGTATATCTAATTAACGTGTAGAATGGCGATTGAGGGATGAACGAAAAGATATGACCCGTAATGGTTAGATGGATGGGACATGCTGACGGGGTCATGACATGGAAATTGCAAAGGGTGGTTTTGGGATGTGACATCTCGGGATGATGGTGGTGAGTTGGAAAAATGGTAGGCGGTAAATGTTTGGAGAGGGGAGGTAAGATGCAATGAGATGATGCCACGTAGGGATGGGGCCCACCTGGACGCTGCTTCATTCTGGACCCCCCCTGTTGTTAAAGGTATAAAGGTTGGGGGGGTCTAGGATCCCTTGCTGACCATTGATCTAAGAAAATATAGATCAGCCATTTTTTTTAGCGTGTTCTTTAAACATCATGTTGGACCCCGCCCCCCCCCACCGTTAAAGGTAGAACGGTCCGGGGGGGGGTCGGAAATCTCCTGTGGACCATCCATTTACACGCTGATGGGATGACCATAGATCTAAGTGCACACTTTAATCACCTTTTCAGACCCCCCCCACCGTTAAAGGTCGAATGGTTGAGGGGGTCTAAAAACTCATAAGAACTATAGATCTGAACTCCAACAGCTTAGTCGTAGATCTAGGCCTGATCTTTAATCTCTGGGGCGCGTTTCAATATATGAGGCCAAACTTAGGATTAATGACCTTTTTATGGGATTTGCGCACCGCCCCCTTACTTTTTTCACCATGGNCTCCTGTGGACCATCCATTTACACGCTGATGGGATGACCATAGATCTAAGTGCACACTTTAATCACCTTTTCAGACGCCCCCCACCGTTAAAGGTCGAATGGTTGAGGGGGTCTAAAAACTCATAAGAACTGTAGATCTGAACTCCAACAGCTTAGTCGTAGATCTAGGCCTGATCTTTAATCTCTGGGGCGCGTTTCAATATATGAGGCCAAACTTAGGATTAATGACCTTTTTATGGGATTTGCGCACCGCCCCCTTACTTTTTTCACCATGGGTTTAGAAAAAACATTTCACCATCAAAATCCTGCATTTTTCATCGATCATCTTACACATTTTATCGAAGAGAAACTAACTAACCTATGTCCTAACCTACTCCTTTTCACCTTTATCCTAGCTTAAAATGTTGGGCTAAGAAAATACTCTACTCTAGGGTTATTTGACCAAGATTAGACTATTTGATCAAATTTATTCACTAGCTGACATAAATTACTTGGCTAAGATTAGACAGTATAACCAAGCTTATTCACTAATCCTAAATACTTAAATTTAAAATAATTGGCCATGTTTACACTGTATGGATCAAGTCATTATCAATTCACGGGGATTTATCCTTTTTCTTGTATGCCCTCTTTTTGTTTTTCTCTTTTCTTTTCTTTTTCTTTTGTAGAATGCAACAATATATGCAAGTCAAAAAACTAAAGGAACAAAATTACAATCAAGAGTTGATCCCATAAATTATAGGGTTATAACAAGTTGAATTCAAACATCTGTGGAATCATCCGATCAGAGGTCAATGATGTAAAACTAATGTCGGAAGTGAGGAGGCATGCCATTGGGGTATGTAGGTCCCAAAGTACTAATTGGTTTCTAAGTATAGCTCATGGATAATGTGTTGAAGTCGACAAGAATAGACTAGTCAAATGAGGGCCCTGATGTATCCCCCATCAACAACATGAAACAAACATAGAGATGTAATTGTTGGATCAAATGAACATGGAATGACACATGTATTGAAACAGGATATTTGTGATGGCTAACTCTCGAGGCAGATACTTCCCTTGAACACTGAGGCATGACAGTAGAAAATTGATAGGGACCAAAACTTGATAATGCAATGGATATTTTGACTTACATCGGGTGACCCAAAGGAGTAAGGAAACTCAAAGGATTGGTTCAATGCATAGGTTCAATAGATTGAAATGCATGCAAAGATAAAATGTCATGTTCAAGGGCGACTATAAGGTCACTAGTAAAGTTCTCAAAAACTGCTTGTCTTTCTTATTTAAATATTTTAGCCCATCCAGATAGACGAGTACCTATTTTTAATTTAACAAACTCAAGGAGGGTAACACATGCTCAATATAACTCACCTTTGGTAAGTCCTTATTTCTTTGTTTAACAAATTGGAAGAAGTAAGGGTTCGGTCCCATATGGGCCCTTCAATATATGATTGTTTAATGAGTCCAGAGAAGGTAAACTCGGTGATTTTTCATATTTAGAGAGTCTGAAAATAACTTAAAGACGAATCCAGTGTGGTCCTTTTTTGTAATGTTAGTCTCGCAAGGCTGAAAAAGAAATAAATTATCACTCGAAATATGCCCTTTCAAACCTTTTAACGAGTGTGAAAGGAAGCAAGATCACTCGACAATCTTTTCATGTTTAGAGACTCTGAAAAGATCTTAAAGAAGACTCCAAGGGGTTCCTTTTTTGTGTATACATGCGAGCCTGAAAAAGAGATAAAAGGTTGCTTAGTTACATTCTCAGGTTTTTATGAGCGCAAGAAAGAACAAAGACTAAGCTCGGTATGACTCCAGCTTGAAAATCTAGTGGATTAACTCTAGAATGATCATCAAAGGCTGGAGACATGCCCCCCAAGATGCAATTCATTCATCGACTTTGAGGTTGTCACCAATTTCTATACTAGATGGAGAAAAAGGATACAGGTGGATGAAATGAAGGTTCAAATTTGAGACCTAATGAGAGATTCGACTTGACATCTACGAGATCTGGCGAAAGACTCAACTTGATAGGAGAGGTGACTATTTCATTTTTTAACAAGATTGACACAAGAAAATAACTATGCTCAAGGCTCTAGGTTCAATCCCCAGATTTATGTTTCATTTTTTAACAAGCTTGCTACTAAGAGGGAAAACTATGCTCAAGGCTCCGAGTTCGATCCCCAGATTTATGTTTCATTTTTTAACAAGCTTGATACAGAGAGGAAAAACTATGCTCAAGACCTTTGTTCCATTTTTTAACAAGCTTTCCACAGATAAGAGAAACTATGATCATAGCTTTTGTTTCATTTTTTAAGGAGCTTTCCAAAGAGAGGAAAACTGTGCTCATGGCTTTTGTTTCATTTTTTAACAAAATTTCCACAGAGAGGAGAAAACTATGCTTTTGGAATCTTCTTGATCATGGCTTCCAAGAGGATAATTCTCTGGAAGGACACCATGTCAAGGGAAAAAACTCGATCATGGCTTCCAAGAGATCTTCACTAGATGGAAGAAGAATTCTCTGGAAAGAACACATGTCGAGGGTCGCAACAAGCATAAGGAGATCAGGCTCCAATAGCCCTACCAAAGAGATGACCATGTCAACTACTAGATCTAAGTCATATGAAGTTGAATTCTTGGGAGACAACACCCCATAATTGAACTGTGGCAGATGTGACACCGACTACATATAAGACCCGGTTAGGGAGTTCATTTGGTTGATGGTCAAGTCAGGGCCAACAAACGAAAGTTTATCAATAGTCACCATTCTTCCATCGTGCATGAAAGATATCACACAAAAAATAGTGGGAACAATAGCTTTCATGGCATAGACATAATCTCTCCCAAGGAGTAAATCAAAATCCAAGGGGTCTTGGACTACCATAACATCAATAAAGACAGTTTTCCCTCCCAAAATTATGGGAAACTAAGGAAGGATCCATAAAGGGTGACTAGTTCTTCTATTTAAAGCGAACAGAGTCTAGGTAACTAGCACAAGCTAAGGATAACCCAAAGCTTTCCAAGCAATAGAGGAAAAAATACTAATGGATGAACCTTCATCTATCAGTGCATGAGGAACGTCCCGACCACAAAATTTTATTGTAATATTCAAAGGCATGTGAGAGGGAAGATGAGCTCCAGTTAGCACACCCCAATAAAAAAGGATGGACTCATTACTTGGAAGGGTTTTTGCAGGAGAAGGAGGAATGCCCCCCGGCACGCTAGATCATGTTTCAACGAGAAAAACATGGGCAAAATCGGGTTTACTCTCTAGAGGGAGAGTACGATCGATTGATGATGGGATCGAATTGACAACCTTGGCACTCTTCAAAAAAGGAGTGGGATTGACCGATGATGTAACTAGAGCAACCACTTTGGCACTCGTCAAAAGAGGAGTGGGATTGACCGATGATCTAACCGGAGAAACCACTTCAACACACCTTAGATGAAGGGTGGGACTGACCGATGAAAGGACTGGATCAGTCACTTTAGCACTCGTTAGAGGAGGAGTGGGATTGACTGATGAAGTAACCAGAGAAACCACTTTGACACTTCTCAAAGGAGGAGTGGGATTGAACGATGGTGAATTCAGGTCAACCAATTTGACACTCTTTGGATGAAGGGTGGGACCGACCAATGACGAGACTGGATTAGTCACCTGGGTTTCACTTTCCATATGAAAATTGGGGCTGATCGATGATGAAACTGGATCAAATACTTTGGTGAGTCATGCAACCGAGGATGAAACTATATTTACCACCTGATCAACTGGATTGACCGGCAATGGAACCAGATTGACCAGTCCATCAAATAATGATGGGTTTAGAGAAATCTTACGATAACCTTTTGGAAGTTGAATCTTTTCCAAAAGAGAAGAAGCCTCATCCATACGAGCACAAAGGTGAGAATAATTATCACCTTCACATAACATACAAGGGAATTTGACAGTTGTCTTCTTCTTACCAACCTTAACATCAATAGTTGACTGGGCATCATCAGCGTGTCTAGCAGGGGTTGATTATGTGGTAGACCACATTTCTAAGACCTTGGGAATACTAGAGCAATCCCTCGGAAAGTGGTCACCCTTACAAATATTGTAAGGGAATTTGGGTTTTAGATTCTTCATTTTAACCTTATCTACCTTATCAACACTCCTAGTACTTGTACTAGTAGCTGTTTCTTATATCCAACATTTGATGTAGTTGGAGGTTTGTTCCCTTTCTGGTTCTTCTTTTTCTTATCTTTTTATTTCTTCTTCTTCTTATCAATCTGGCTACTTGCTTGAGAGATTTCACTAGGAGAAGAAGGAGAAATGGAAGGAGACCTAATGGGCAAAGAAGGAGAAAGGTCGACATGAGGTTGATGTGTGGGTGGTGTGCTTACATCTAAATCACCTGCATTTGAGATGACCATAGTGGAAAAAAACCATACCATTAACCCAATTGTGAGACCTGGAAGGCTCAAAGTAGAAATGTAAGGAGAACCAATGTTTCCGTAAGTAGGAAAAACAAAGGGTTCCCTTGGAAAATGGGTTCCTTCATTGGTCATTCTGGGAACTGACGCCATAAAAATAAAGCTCCAAACTAGATTCTACTAGGGAGAACAAACAACACACACTAAAAATCTAGTAAGAAATCAAGCAAACAAAACCTTCTCACAATGAGCACACTAGTTGGTGATGAAATCCAACATCGTGGGAACAAATTAAGAAGGGTTTGAGATAGAGCGGGTGGAAAAGTTACGTTGATGACTTTCTTAATGGACTTACACCCTGGTGCAACCTCCCACACATAATCATGGGTATACCCTCCAAGGAGCCCGAGTGAGTCTGGACAACGTCAATTCTAGGTATAGTGAATACTTTCCCCTCCATAGTCACCTTGTGTAAATACCCTAAAGAGATAGGACACTAAGGTTACCAACTACAACAATGATGCCTGGGGAAATAGTCCACAGTCCAATCCACGCGCAAGGGAAGGGTATCTATCCTGAAATCAGCTTGAAAGGCTTCCACTCATCATTGTGGGTATACCTTCAAGATACCCCCATAATATGCGCAATCTCTACAACAAGACAAATAAAGCAGGGTGAGTAACTATACTAGTCTCAATGCGACCTCGTGATTGACCCTTGTGTGAGAAGGGCTTCCCAGGACAAAATGCAACAATTGGATTTCACCACTCCCTAACACAAGATCCTATGTTTGTTTGAATCTTTGGAAAGTTATCTTTCACACATATTCCAAAGCCCTACAACTAATCTAATGTAGGTTTGCTACCAGAAAATGTAAAAATGTCTAATCAATTTTAGTTTAGTGCTTGATTTTTAAAGTTGTTGTTACTCAAAAGGAAAATGGCATGGAAAATATGTTGTTCTGATCGACTCAAAATTTATGCAAAGAGATGAAGATGAAATATTTTCATTTCGATGAAAGATATGCTATGAGAAGGATAAAACATTCATCATTTCAGATGCACAATGTCCCAAAATGTCCAAAAAAACATGCAATTCTGCTACTTTAAATGCAAGCATTCAAGGAAGACAATAAAATGCGAAGAATAATCCAAGAAAAGATAGGGAGAATAGATAAACCTCTCAAAACTTAATTTCTTGGGAAAATGACCTCAAATATCAAAAGGAAAAGTAGAAAAGACCTTTGAATCTCCTTACAATTTTTTTCACTCAATCAGATAAATGAGAAGAAAATGACAAATTGACTCTAAATCAACAAAGACAAAGAGCGACTTCTAGGTAAGGAAAAAAAATGTCAAAATTCCAAACAAAAGGTGATAAATTCTTAGAAAGTAGAGTCTTGAAGGCCAATATAAAGAGAAATTGAGATGATAAGACTCTGAGCAAGTGCCAAAATAAAAAATTGAACTTCAGAGAATGAAACCCTAGGGGATTTTTCACAGAAAAGGGGAAGCTCTCTGGTGTAAGGGGAACTAGAGTGTTCCAACACTCTGTGTGAGACTAGTATGGACTGCCAACACTCTAGTAGCAAGGGTAGGGGGGCACTGGCCTCTAAAAATTTAGAACAAATGCCCAGAAAGTCAAAAAATCAAGAAAACTCAGTCAATCAATTTGAAGGTGATGAAGTCAAGAGCCAATCAAACAGATCCAAGAATAAAATACAGTATGGAGAAGGTCAAGAAGTGGAAAAATACCAAGACAAGGCCTAGGAAAAGAATCAAAACTCAAATCTCCTCCCCAATGAAGTTGTCAATTTCTATTACAGGTGAATCCTCCTGCAGACAAGTGAATTCCCTCTTGGTATCTAGACCCCTAAAACCAAGACAGAAAGGGTGTTATCATTGGTCACTGACATCGTTTTAGATCTAATTAAGCTAATGAATGCATAGGAATAAGAAAATTGTACCTTTTTAAATGGCGTTTGTCCTTGCAAATTCCAAGTTGAGCTTCAATCCCAAGCTCCTCGATAGGTCATGTAGAATAAACAAAGATACAACAAGCTTCCTATTCTACTGAGATTAGCTCAAATACAGATCTATCTACTAAAGACAAGTTCATGTGGAACAAAAATAAACTTGAAAGAAACAGGCCAAGCATGTATGTATATTAATGAGAACAAATGAAGAATACTTACAATCCTTTAATGAAGGTGCAACAGCTTCTTCCAACTCTCCTTGTCCAACCCCTTTGCTCAAGTAATATACACTGATTATGCTTCAATGGCATATCACTTATGGGATCATAAGTTTGGTGTAATTCTCAATCTCTATCTTCAATACCACTTATAAGATCATAAGTTTGGTATATCTCTCTCTATTCATGTACTGTATGTTGCCTATGAGATCATAGGTTTCATACCTCTAATATTTTCATGTATCATGTACCTTTCACCATGAGAAGGCCTCCTTATATGGGCTTGGAGAGACCCAACCACTTGAGATATCTTTGGGATAAGTTGAGGATTCCTCTCCTTCAGTTGTGGATCTTCCCTAAGATCGTGCCTTGAACTCATATTCGAATCCAACCACCTTCAGATATTGAGGGGATTCTTCCATGATTTCCTCCAACAAACCAATTTTTTTCCAAAAAAGACTAGCACTCCCCAAAAATGGACACATAGCACTAGAACGCTCCCCTAGAAGAGGGTACAGAGTGGCAGCGCTTCCTGACAGTATGTAGGGGAGCGCTCCTTTCGAAGTTTGATTTTTGAGTGGCTTTTTGAGTGGCAAAAGAATTGTACTCCTTATCAATTGATTTCTCTTCTTCATGACTATTCGTTGAGGTGTCTTAAGTGTCCTTATGATGTCATTAGAGGCACAACATAGGCAATATGGAAGTATGATGTTTGCAACAATTGCGACACTTGTTGTCAATATGCGACACTTGCAAACAAGATGTGACGCTTACAACACTTGTAATGATGACACTTGTGACACTATTGAAGTGAGTAATTTTGATGTGTAACATTATTGAAAAAGACAAAAAAATCAAATATACCCCAAAAAGAGGAAGAGAAAAGTATTTTCTTTTTTTTGACAGCACAATGAGTCACCCTTGGACAAAGCACATCCTTCCATTTGTTCTTTAAGCTCTAGTATTAAATATGACCTTAGGAAGTTATTCTTGCTACATAGAGTTGTGTCCTCTTCCATTTGGTTATCCTTCCAAACATATGGAGATTTAATGTTGCCTCCTGCATCATGAACTTATGTCAATGCCATGATCCCTGAGTCTCATCATTTTTTGTGATTTTGTCCAAGGGAAGTCTTAATAAACTTGAGTTGGCCCTTCTGCAGTTTGTCTCTTTTCCTCATGCCTGACCACCTCGAAAGACCAATCAAGTCCTTGCTCAAAATAAATTAAGTTATTTTCCGGATCACCGAGATCCTATTAAATGTTCCCAACGAGTCGTCGAAGAGCTCTGGGTAGTGAATTCGTACACTAATATTACACTCCTACCCAAGTTTTGAATATTTTGAAGTTGTTTCTTGAGCTCTAAAGACCTCATCTCAAACCATCAGGCTTCATTGGATTCTTGAAGATGGATACTATACATGTATATATTTTGATTTTGAGATGTAGATCCACCATGTACTTCTCACAGATACACTTTATATAGTTATATGACATGGATCTGTAGTGTATTTGATTGGAAGCCATGATTTTATTTCATCCTGAGCATGGGTATGACCACCTCAGTGAAACAAATTGTTATTTTCATATGGAACCTCCTGAACTCTAGTCTCTGGGCTCACTCACTTCATACGTTGATGAATATTTTTCATGTATTCTGGCCATCATATTATCTTCTGACCTCACACATCAGGGGGCATTTGTTATAACCCTAAATTGCACCAGACATGAATACATGGCATCATGCCATCTTACTTGCTATCTTTGTCAAGCGATCACTAAACAAATCTTCTAAAAAACCCTTTTTTTAAGGTGTACGCACCCTACACCAATATTTCCCATGTACACACACTTGTTGTGCCACTACATCCCACATACACTCACAAAAAAGCACGAAAAATGAAAATTGCAAAGGTATACAGGTTTTCGGGCTATTACCTAACCATTTGACCGCCCATAGCTAGTCACTCCAACCATTCCTATATTTGTGTCCTATAAAAGAAGGTGTGGGGGTCCTATTCCAAAGAGAAGCACGAGAGCATAGAAAAATTGCCCATTTTAGTATTCCCCCTTTGCCCCAATATTTTGCAACCACTTTGTGAGTTTGAGCCAGAATCCCTTCTTCCCCCATTGCAAACCCTTGCCATTTCCCTAGAGAGAACTGAAGAGGAGAAGAATATGTGGAAGCAGTTGGTGCATGGTGAAGAGGAGCCCAAGAACGATTTCAAGGAGCAGTTGTCAATCTCATATTGTAAACGAATTTTGTGAGATTAATATAAAGAAATACTTTTTCCATCCCGCCAAATGATGTCTTAAATATTTATGATTTGTTTACATTTTTTGTTATGATGTATAACCCACTAATCCTTATATAGAATGCATGCTTGTGGTTCCTTGTTTGTCTTTTGGTGAATGCATCTTGGCCTTGGGAGGAGATATGAAGTCAAGAAGCAAATAAGTGCAAAGGGATCGACACTGGATGTGGAGTTTAAGGTATGCCTACCATATCCCTATACTTTGTCTTTTATGTATGATTGTGGGGTAATGAAAAGTAGGAGACTTTATATGGTTAGCTCTCCCTGCAATTTAGAACCCTGGTGTATTCCATAGAGGGGTTTTCCCGCTATATAAAAATTGGGGTGTTGAGTGGCAGCAAGATTACAGATGATGATGATATACATATGCTTTCTCTCTACAAGCGTTGTTTAAATCACATAGTCAACACCCAAAAGTAGGCTCATTTTACATAATCACCCAGTTAGACTACACAATTATAGCTTTATCCTGTTTCAATAGAAATGAAAATCCCACTAAACTATAGTCATTGAAGAAAAAAGGACCTGCAAATAAAAATGCATGGGTGGGCTCAACTTTTTCAACCCAGAATGAAGTACTTATTGCATGCATACACATATTTCCCTTTAAATGTCCTTCTCTTCATCTTCAGGCTATTGCCTCAGGGTGGCTCCAAGGATAGTTTCATTCCATCGTAGATGTTGATGTTTAGCAGGACAAGGCATATTAGAGCTATACATTGTGTTTTCAACAGAGTGTCCATTAACTTGGAGTTCAATGATCGAACAAACCCAGGGTTCAACTTTTATTGCTTTCTCCAGATCAATAGTGAAGACAACAATATCAATACTGGAAATTTTGATCTCCATGTTGGATTATCAATATTTGATAACTCAAATTTGTCCTTTATAAGATCAGTGGAATCATGCTCCAACAACTATGGAACATAACGATCAGAATATGTAGTAGATTGAAATTCATTGTGAGTGAAGAAACTAGAAAAAATTATTTGGATGTGTTGTACAAGCACACTAAAAACTTTACTTATGTAAGAATGTTATCCATTTATTACCAATCTAGTACCAAGAACTTTCTTCTTGTAACATTTTTTCTTCAATGGTTGATGGATCTTCCTTCTTTGTGGGCTCTTTAATCATCTGCCAACTTGACTGATAGTGAATTTCAGGGTGCAATTTCTAGCACCTCTTCTCCCAATGGCCATTAACGTTGTAGTAACTGGATAAATTCATTCTCTTTCCCTTCAATTTTTCATTACTGACAAGAGGACTGTGAGGGTGTGTTTTTTACTTGGTCTCACTTTTGGTGACCCCATCTCTCTTCTTAACCCACATTTTTTTTGTCTAATTCTTAGCTACATCCTGGTTAGAAGACCTATGACCATAATCATTTTTATTATATGTAAGAAAATAATTGAAATGTCCTTTTAAATTTCCTAAGTGATTCTTGTTATGATGAGGACAAGATGGCTTGATTCCTTTCTTGGAATATGATGGTGAAGAGATGGTTTTTTTCTTCAGCAACCTTTGAGCATTCTCCATTCTATTCTTTTCCATAACCCAAACTTGCAAATCGTGGTCTTTGTACCACCTCTAATGGATGAGTGACTCCTTGGCCATGAATTCCAAGTCCACCTCCTCTTCATCCCATCCTCCTGAGGAGATTCATTCTAATGTTAGTTTCATACTAACACAAAATTGAACATGAAGAAACATCATATACCTCGGTTTGATTTTGTGCATCCACGATAGAAGGCTCTTTGTCATTCATTCATTCACCATGTTGCAACTTAGACAAGAGATCATATTTGGCTTGCAATTTGAGCTGCAATTCTTCAATAATTTTGTTGAGGACTTCTCCATGGAGCTATGACCTCTCTTGAACCTCTTGCTTCTCTTCTTCTTCATCCTGCAAAATTCTCCTCAAATCTACATTTTCATCTTGAATGTTGTGATTTATCTCTTCTAATTCTTGAATTATTTCTATTTTATTCACTCCTTTTACCATCCTGCAAAGCAGTCAACCTAGCTCTCATACCACATGATTTGAAAATGGGTGAGTACTTACTCTACACAAGTTTTTAATCGAGAATCATTTTTATGACGAAGTATTTGCATAAGGATTGAAATAAAAATGAATCCATGATTAACCATTCTTTTAAACAAGAATACATAACATACATGAACTCAAATGGAATAAGCATATGAAAAGACATGAGAGAGAGACAACCAATGTTGGTAACGAAGTTCACCCCTCCTGGGCTACATCTTCGGACCCGCTTCAATTGGAATATAGATCTCTTTCATTCCTTCTTCAAAATATGTTGGGACCTTCTCATAAGTGATTACATAAGATATGCATTATCCTTCAATGAGGATTCAAGAAGACTACTCACACTAATATCTCTCCATACATCAAGAAGGATAATTCCTCACATGAATAAGTCTCTCAATTGTTAGGAGTAGTAGCACTATGGCTCTCTAACTCCACTCATTCATTATCCATTACTCTCCTCCCTTTCAAAGGGCTCACATAAGGAATTATATATTTTTTCCTCACTCCCTCTTAATAAAGAGCATTAATTCATAGATCCAAAATAATAGGATCTAATTACAAAAGAGGAAAAACAAGATCCATGAATGTAAGATCTTAAACTATCTTCAAGCACATAATGGGAAAAGTCTCAAAATCACCCAAAGACTCTTCATCCATGCCCTTGATTCTCTCAACCTATAATTGAGAATAATGGCAAATTGGTGTGAGGTGGTTTCTCAAACAAAAACCAATTTGCAAAATTATAATTTAATGATAAATACGTGAGTCTAATTTCCCTCACAAGTATTAATCATTTTACATCAAAAGTGAATACTAATGTATGTGTTTTTCCAAAAGCTCATAAAGCGTAATTAAATGCATGAGCATCTCATAAAAGCATAAAATAATGCATGAGACCCTTTTCTCACAAAGAATTAATAAAATGCATGATAAAATAAAACTCAAAACATATAAGTTCACCACCTTCACCACTCTTCCAATCAACTTGGTGAGCACAGTAAAGTCCTTCCATGTGTGGAAATCTGTCCAGATCATTGTGCAACTTATGTTCTCCAAAATCAAGCTTCAATTTTTTGTGGTCAACCTCTATTCAATAAAACGAAGGGCCCAATAGTCTCTGACCATAATCCTTGACTCTCCCTGAGTCAAGTCTTCATCTCTTTCGTGGTCTCTGGGTTGGCTTGTTTTTCTCTCTTTCCTTCTGGTTCCGAATTGATTTAATTTCCATCTTGGACTGGTTTTGTTTTATCTTCTTCAAATGAAGGTCCCAACACATGTATGAGTTCTAGGGATCTCTTCCCAACTTCTTGAAATTTGTGCACTTTGTCCTGCCATTTCCTGCCAAGCGGTGAAGCTTCAACAACAAACTGTTGAGTGGAGTCTGTGATGTGCTCTTTTGGATTTAACACAACTAAAGAGTTCCATTCTAAGTCAGCCATGGAATCCACTTGATGCATCTGTAGATATGTTTTCTCGACTATAGGTCGAAACTCTTGAAGTTCCTTCCTAGCCAAAGTTTGGGCTTCATACAGTGCATTGAAGTCATTGTCTACCTGTTGGATTTTGTCAAATTTCTCTTGTTGTTCCAGTGGATCTAGGGTGTTGATTGCTTCTTCATTTAGCAATTTGATAGTCACGCGCAAGTCCTCCAATGTTTTTTTGCACCTTGAAATGATCCCCATCCAATCACTAACCTCTTTGAAGAAATTTGTGCATTCTGCAGTCCATCCATGCAAGGTTTCTCTTGCATTGTTCCCTTCCAAGACGATTTTCTCCATTTTCTCTCATAGCTTCCTGGGTTTCATTTCAACTTATTTCTTACTGTCTCACAGTTGTGCCTCAATATTTTATTCTCTTTATACCAATTATGACCAAGCTACATGAATTATTTCTATCTTCTCCACAGGGTCACTTATTGTACTAGATTCTCGTAGCTAAGGTGCTATATTTTTTACCATTTTCCAGGCCTATGAGAATATTTCCTTTACCTTTTCTACCTTTTGTTCTTCTTGAACCTTTGATTATTCTTCTTTTGTTCGTTGTTATTGCACAAGGAGTCCTTCTTGTTTCCATAATTCTTCTTCTCATTTGGCCTGTTGGATCCCCTGCTCCAGTTGATCAGTCAAGGCTTTGATTATGCTTACTAGCTGCGTTCTTGGTAACTAAGCGAGTTTTCCCAATGAAATAGTGACATCTAGGGGTACTCAAACTTGTAGTGGTAGTTTATTGGCCATTGATTGTGTGGAGGGTGTGTTCACCCCTTCTTCTACTGGGGATGGACCTTGCAGTTGATCTGCAAGTCTAGCCTTCAAAGCCGTTGGAAGTTGAGGGAAAACTTATGTCTTTTCTAGGAAAATCTACAACAATTCTGCACATCATTGTGGATCGTAGAATATTGACTCCAACTATTCTTTGAAAGATGTTGCGCTCTGCCCTGATGTAGGCTCGTGTTCCTTCTGAACCATTTTTTCTCCTGCCTCTTTCTGTAACAAAACTTCTAGAGTTTCACTTATGTTGATGGGAATCTCAACATTAATTGTTGAGAGAGGACTCTAGGTGCTTGGAAGTTGTGGTATTGGAACAATTTGACTCTCCGTCGAAGGCATAGTACCTGGAATGGGTATTGATGGAGCAGTTGACCAGCTCAAGGCTTCAAGGGTTAGGGTAGTGTGTTCTAGTACATTTTCAGGTGGGTCTAGAATATCCAAGTGCATGGGCTCAGGCGATGTGGGTTGGGATTGAATGGTGGTATCTTGGAGTGGTGATGGGGCTTGTGGGGGCGATGGAGGTTGTTCAATGATGATGGTTGTGGATGTGGTGGTTTTTGTATCGGGATCATTTGTGATGTTAATAACACTATGAGAAGCTTGAGTGGCTTCTCTAGTACGCGGTATAACCAATGATATTGGTTGTGGATTCAAGATATTTATAGGAGAAATACATGTTCGTGGATTCTTGATTGAAGGGTCCCTTGTGAAAACAATGGATAGGATGCCATTGACATATTTTCCTAATAACATGACTTGGTCTGGGAGCTATAGAAACATAGGTAATGTCCTCTTCTTATGTTCCATAGTTTCTACATCCTCTTCATTTTATGAGTCCATCGACATCTAGAACTTGTTTTTCTTCTCTGTTGGGCCTAACCTCAGCCCTACTCCTTCTTCCTGCCCCTTTTTTTTCAGGTGCTTCGCAAGAAAGAGGTAGTGCATGCCAGATTTTTGAGGATTGCGCTCGATTCTAGTCCATGAAATGACTTCTTTATAAAATGATTCCTCATCGAGATAGAATGGGAGAAAACTGGAGTGGAAGTCTTGGGGCTTCACATGCCTCGTTCAGACAAGGGTATTGTGGTGATTCAGGAAAAAGGTTATATTTTGGGTATTGAGGTTCAACAACTCATGTGGTATGTGCCATCATTAAGTTCCATCGATTAACTGAGTATGAAAATTTTCAAATGTGGCGTTGTTGAACTCCATGTTCTCCTAATTTGGCCTTACATGCCACAACTCAAACATTTTTTCCAAGAGACCCTTGTCCGTTGGTGCTAACTGTCTTCCCATGGGTAGCTTCCATTTCCACGTTGAAAATGATAATAGTAGGTATCCATATGTAAAATTTCTACCTTTCTCCTAAGCTTCCTCACACGCGACTAGGAGTTCCTTTATTAGGTAGTTGCACCGGTTGAAAACAACTTCGTTTGCACAGAAGTCGGCTACTGAAAGAGCGTCTAGGGTGCATTCTCACTTATAGTAGGAATGCATGACCTTGCTCGCAATTACATAGAAGTTCATATATATTGTCTCTGGAATGATTGGGTCAATCTTTTTTGTTCTCCCACCACTCTATGTGTGGAATTATCGTAGAGGATAACTTCTCCTTTCATCTTACCATGCTTTCTTGGCCCTTGAAATACATTAGACACATCCTCACCCTCAAGAGATAATTCGGTGAGCTGGTGGATGTCGCCTGCATGAATCAGATATCTTTGTTCAAGCCATAAGCTTATGTCGTGCACTCATCTTATCAGAAACTTTGTGCACCCCACAACCTCACGAGTAGTCCCGAATATCGGTAGATCCTTGAGGTGCATGATTATGGAGTTGAACAGGTTGATGAAATTTGGCTTTGAGACAAACTACACGCCTCCCATTTTATCCAGGACCAAGTCCCAGAACACAATAATGTTCATCCATGGAAACAATACCTATTCCATCAGATCAAGGTCCAGAAGTTTCACTTGCTCCTTCTTCCCCTTGACATCCCCGAAGATCTTGATCCTAGGATCATACGACTCATATGGGATTTCTTCTTTGGAAGATGAAATCTGACCTCCTTTTTCTCTTGTCATGATAGTTCTGAGGTGTTGGTCATATGGGTGAGTTTGTGTCGTCTCTGTGATAGGGGAACAAAAATATTTTAGGGTATGCACGATTGCAAAAAATTCAAAATCAGAGGGTAGCTAACAACAAACAGTGATTCTCGCTTTACATGTTCATGGGGTATTATAACTGGATAACTGGACAGCTCTATAAGCACACATAAATACACTCATCATTAGGCCATAAATGTAATTTTAGTCTTAGGTGTCCAATGGGACGGATAACGGGATAAGACCTATCGAGTGATCTTGGATTTTAATGAAGGAACTGACAGGGACGTGGCCAAGATGAGGGGATTAAGTTTTTAATGGTTGAGAAGAATGGCAGGGATATCGATGGAATCTATGTGTATCATGACTTTATGGTTTAACATAAAGTTCTAACAGGTTACAGTGGCTATCATAAAGCGTATGACTAGACCAGATGCATGTGGCACATGGGCTATGATCTAGTCCAGATTCTCCATCCCTCTGACCACAATGGGGGTCTCTATCATATTTAATGACTTTATTTAATGTAATGGTGGCTCTTTCGATCATGTGTGGCTAAGTAAGAAGCTCTGTGCAAAAAAAATGCTTAGACTAAGAAAGAATATATGTCGTGGCGCATTCAATGCACACTCCGATGTTATTAACTGAATTAAATAAACTATAGGAAATGAAAATCTAACTACTATGCATGCTCCTTTGGATTGGAGCAACCTTGATTTGGTTCAAGCGTGAGAAATGTAGGGTTTCAAGTGGGCGCCATTCACCCATCCTGGCTAAAGTATACCATCTATTTGTGCTAGCCTGGCTCCACCAAATTGTCGTATTTCCACAACTATGAATGGACCCAACCAATGCATGAACAACTTGCCTGGATGTTTCTGATATCGGTTGTTGTAGAGTAGTACCTTATCCCCTTGTGCGAATCTTTTGGACTTAATATTCCTGTCATGACAAGATTTTTGTCTAGCTTTCTCAACTTTCTGATGAAAATATGCTAGAAATATTGCTTCCTCAAGTTCTTACAAGTCTACAATCCTTTGTGCAACTGATTCATCATCGGTCATGTGTGTAGCATGTGCTATATAGAGACAGGGGGCAATAAATTTTGTGGGTACAACAACTTATTTCCCATAGACCAATTGAAATGGGGTAAACCTGTGTCACTTCTTTGTGGTAGTCCTGTAAGCCCACAAGACTATTGGAACTCTATCATCCTAGTCTTCCCTGTTTCAACAACATACTTTTGTTAGTCCTCTTTCCATAATTTTATCGAATGCCTCTACTGTACCATTATCTTATGGATGGTATGGACTTCTCTTATGGTGTTGTATAAGAAATTTTGTAGTCAACGTTGCGATTGTATTGTTGATAAAGTGACTACCTTAATCACTGGTCAAAATTCTAGGACATCCAAACTGAGTGATAATGTTCTCGAAGATAAATCTAGCAGTTGTATCTGTAGAATAGTCTTCAGCTATCTCTTCTTCAACCCATATTGTGAAGTAATCAGTTGTGGTTATGATGTATATAGCCTTTGAGTGCTTAGCCGGGGGGTTTATTGGTCCAATAAAATCAACATCCACTTCTCAAATTACTGAAGTTCTCGGACTAGATGAAGTGGTAATTCATCTTGGTGTGACTACTTTCTTACTCTCTGGCAGATGTCGCAAGATCTAGAATATTCCTTAGCGTCTTTAAATAATATAGCCCACCATAATCCATCTTGAAGTACCTTATGTGCAGTGGATTTACATCCAACATGTCCTCCCGCAAATCCACTATGGCATTCCCACATGATATCCTTCCACTCATGGTTCAAGACACATCTCCTAAGGATGATGTTGAGTCCCAATTTGTAAATTTGTGTGGAAATCAATTGATAGTTTTTTGCATGAACCACCATATGTCATTTTTGTGTTGCAGAGTAAGTTTTTGGGAAGGTCCATATACTGAGGAAGATAACAATGTCTTCAAGATAATCTGGAGTGGACTCAATCTAGAATAGGTCTGTGCCTCGGAGCTAGTCATCCACTGCTCCACCACTCTCCCTTGACTCCAACCTGGAAAGGTTATCTAGACCTACATTGCATATTCCTAGTTTGACAATTACTTCAAACGAAAATTCTTGAAAAAGAAGTATCCACCTACAAATTATTCCTTGAATTACTGGTTTATTGATGAGATACTTCAATGTAGAATGGTCAGTAAAAACCTTGAAATGACAACCTAACAAGTAGTGTCTAAAATTTTGTAATTCATAAATAATAGCTAGACCTTCCCTTTTAGTGGTTGTGTAGTTGTGCTCAGATTGCGATAGTGTTCTGCTAGAAAAATAGATAGGGTGGTCCATATTTCCTTCCCTTGGATGCACTAGAATGGCTCCGAGGGCGATGCTTGATGTATATAAATGTACATGGAATTCACTTTCCAAATTGGGAAATATCAAGATAGGTGCAGTACTTAGTTTTTCTTTGAGAATGTCGAATTCTTTGTCACACTCTGGTGTCCATCAGAACAATTCAAAAAATTTCATCAATTTCTCAAGGGGTGTGGTGATAGTTGCATATCTTTTGATGAACCTGTGGAAATATCTTGTATGTCCCAACATGGAATGAAACAATTTGGAACTTTTAGGTGGCGACATGTTCATAATGACCGCAACTTTAGTTGGGCCTATGAGGACTCCTTCTCTGCATACAATATGGCCAAACAAATTGTCACGAGGTACACAAAAAATACACTTCCTTAGATTTAAAGATATCTGCATTTCACAACATTTATCAAACATTAACCGGAGTAGCCCGACATGATATTTTAACAGGTTGTACACTGTCCAATCATCCATATAGACTTCTAAAACTTGTGTATGAACTCTCGAAATGATGTTATCACAATCTGAGAAAAAACTGTAGGGGCATTTTTCAAACCAAAGGGCATTACGTTATATGAAAATGATCCCCATTCAGTTATAAATGTAGTCTTCTTGTTTTATTCCTCTATGATTCTAACTTGAT
Organism: Picea sitchensis; assembly: GCA_010110895.2. Lineage (NCBI taxonomy): Eukaryota > Viridiplantae > Streptophyta > Pinopsida > Pinales > Pinaceae > Picea > Picea sitchensis. The sequence continues at coordinate 96,494 of SNQJ01S0015124.1, read as the reverse complement.
GATATCCTGAGAACCCATCTATAAACGAATAAGATTATTTTCCCACAACTTGATCTAACACCTCATTGTTGAAAGGTGTTGGAAACAAATCATGCACACATGCATAATTCAGACTTTTGTACTCAATGTAGAACTTAATGTCTTCTGTAGCTTTCTTACTCTGTATAACTATGGGGATAATTCATTTTTATTCTTTGATTGGGAAAATATGTCTTTTCGCAAGAATTTTTTCCACCTCTTTCTTGACCTTCTCTTTTATTCTTGGATTAATTCGGTGTTAGCAAAAGAATTTGCACTTGAAAATTTGGTTATTATTACGATCTATTTTGTAGCACTGGTGAATTAAGAGATTCTGCATCACCAAATTCCTCAAGCACCAATACTGAGAGCCAAGTGTACTTGTTATCAACACAAGACACAGGTTAGAAACTCCATGCACACATTAAAGAGCAAGCTTATGTGGATGGAGACTTTCATAAAATAGAGGGGGTGCATTATTGAATTCGCAGAGGCTATTTGAGATGCGGCGCTACCGAATTCATAGTGTCTAATTCAGGATGGATGTTACGGAATTGATCACAGGATCAGAGCTAAAGAAACTGCAGGCATGTTTTGGATCGACACTACGAAATGTGCAGAGTTATTTTGCAAGGACACTTTTGCAATTTTTGAGTGACTAACTTAAAACTCAGATTATGAACAAATGGGAAGGTATTTTTGAAAAATGGAGGACATTTTTGTTAATCACATACCAAATAAAAAAAGCCTCTCTAATTTTTGAAAAATGTGTTATGGTTAGAGATATATTATGCATATAAGTGTGCTATGGAATGTGTTGTGGAAACTCTATTCTAAGACTATTGAACTGGTATTTTTGACTAGTTGACTTCTAGGGGTATTTCCAGGTGAACCGGGATGAATTTTGAAAATACAAAGGAGGTTAGTGTCACTAAAAGACCCAAGAACATTAACCTCATTCATTTTTCACACAGGTGTCACGGATTTGGAAATTCAAAGGAATCTTTGAGCCCAATTGTTTCAGTTTTTGTGATTTCCTGTTTGAGACATGTTTTTGTGGCACCTATTGCGGCCAACTAAAGACGAATTTAAAGAAACAAAGAGAGGCTTTTATTTATAACGATATTATCTAAAAAAAAAATTCTCATATTTTACACATATTTTATGGTTTGAGAATTACCGGTGGCATTTTGAAGCTTTATTTTCATAATTTTGCTTCTTGAAAAGTAGGAAGTCAGTTAAAACGTGCCATTTTCTGTTTATAGTTTTTTGTATTTTGGGAAAGGGGTTGTAGTTCGAATTGGTGAGCTGTAAAGGACCTATATTAGTATATATTTCATATAAAAAGAGGGGATAAGAGTTGGACTCTTGGCTGGAGGAGCCATTTCTATTGTTCCTGGGTGTAAAGACTCTGAATTTCATTTTGAAGTTCAATGCAGAAGTTATCTCCTTCAGGAGTTTGAAATTCATCATAGTGTTATGTTTCGCTTGAAAATTTCCTATTTTATCTTCATTACCATTTATTGTTAATATATTTCTAGTATTTTACTGTGTGGAAATGTTTGGAATTCATTCCATTTTAATGTTCCATTCGTACAACAAATGCTTTTTGTGTTGTTTGTAAATCATTGGTTCAAAATTCATTCTTTCTTAGTGATATGTTCTAGTAGTTTCCCTTTATGTATGTTATTTTAAAGCCGTAATAATAATTCATCCATGGTTATATGCTCTTATTGTGGTGGACTTCCCCCTCTTTTCAAACTCTCATTTCATAAACTCTTAATTGTTGAACATAGTGCTTACTTTACCTCAAACCTTCAGAAAGAAACCAACTAGCCATTGATTGTTAAGGCATTGAAATTTCAGGTTTTTAATCCATTTTCCAATGATACCTATTCTTCACTTGTCCTACCAACTTTTATAAAAAAAAACCTATTCTTATCAGAAATATGACCTTATGAAGTTATTGTTGAATATATTTTGAGTCTTAGAGCCTTTTGGCCCTTGAGAGATCCCTCTCTGATTGTATATGTCATAAATACAATCCAAAGTGGTTGAAATGGTTACCTCATGGTTTTCTTGATACAAACCAAGGAAAATAATGAGTGATAATAGCTTGGCACCGTTGTTAGGGAACCAAATCTATCATCTTCCTCAAGAAATAATGATAATGCTTTAGAGATGATTTTTGATGGTGAACAACAGTCAGATGCAAGAAGGCTATGCACCTTTCACCTGGAAACTCCACTCCTGATTAAATAAAATTTATAGACTCCACTAGAGGATGAGCTCACATGAAAGAGAATGGAAATATAGTATTGAAGAATCAGGTACTTAGGCTTGAGTTTTCTTCAAGAAGTATTATTATGTTTTATCAATATCTTCCTGTCCTTTCCTAATTTTTCCAAAAGAATTTTTAATCATTTACTGCATTTAAATGAATACCATGAACCCACTCTTGTATATCCTTCACTACAAACTATAAATATACCTTCTCCTCATATAGTTAATTATGACCAGTACCCTTTATCTGAGTCCTATGATAACCTTGAACAGTCTTGTAAGTTGAACAGTCTTGTAAGTTTTATGAAATCAAGGCTGATATATCGTCTTATGTACCTATTCTTGTATATTCCAAGATTTAGCAGAGATACAAACCTTTAAAATTGCCTTCCATTCTTCATGATTTTCCTCCAAAGCATTACAAATACCTTCCTATTTTTTATGGAGAAATTGAGAACCTTACAACTAAAAAAAAATATTTAGGCTTTTGAGCATTTCACTGACCTCTTTGAAGTTGAGCATGATTATGATTGTATGAGATCCTTTTCCTGGTCTTTACAAGGGGATATCAAGCAATGGTTTAGGAATTTGTTTCCCGAGTCAATCAACTCATGGAACGAACTAAGTCATGCCTTTTTGAAATTTTGGGGAAAAATAAAGTCGTGGGATCTTTTCCTTTGAGAATTTTATGCCATGATAAAAATGAATAATGAAACTGTCTCAAATTTAAGTAGGAGATTTTCTAGTCATTATTAAAAAATACCCGAAGAGATCCAGACACCTAAAGGTACTGCCAAGTTATATTATGTTATGGCCTTCCATTCAGATTTCTCTATTTATCTCTTGGAGAGGAAGTCTGTGTCTTTGCAACATATGTTCTTTGATGCTCAAAAGGTGGAGGATAATATTAGATCTTGTGGAAAGATTTCAAATAAGTTGGAGGATGAAGCGTTGAATATTAAAAAGTGTGAGAGTAGGCATGGACACCAAGAAGAGGATGATTTGGAACTGTGTTTATTTCATCATGAGGATAATATTACAACAGATTATGATCAAGTGGCTTACTCACTAGTTGTTTATCCAAGTCCTCTTGCTATGGATATTCAAGAGGTTTCAATTTTACCTCCTTATGATGAGTATAATGATGATTATGACATTGTTCTTATAGAGAAAACATTTGTAGGTTCATCTCCAGGAGATGGTTCTTTTCAGCAGTCTTATGAAGGTTTACAACCCACACATTTCAGCAATGATGATAAACAACAGAAAGGTAGCGAGTTTGCTGAAGGAAATGCTCTAGCCCTGTGCTTTTCTTCATTCCAATTTCTGAAACAGAGTGTTCACCATCTTATAAACCAACAACCTTTTGAATATGTTATTGATCCCATAGTTTGTTATGCGAAAGGTTTTACCAATTCAATTTTTCATCCATCATGTATTTGTGAATTTGAAAGTGAAGATGATGAACATATAAAGATTTTAGGTGATCATGGATATGATAATAGTCAGGAAAATTTCTATTTGAACCATTCATTTCCTAAAACTTTATTTCAAGAACAAGTTGGTCAACAAACAATTTTCCTTTCTTCCTTTGAAAATCAAAATAACATTTCTTTTGAAGGACATCAGGGGTCATTTTCAATATCTTTTCAAACTAATGGTGAGTATAAAGGATTGAAACAAAAAGAAACATATGAAACTGAAGATAATTGTTTTATATGTGTTGATCAACAAGAGGTCTTCCTTCATGAGCTGCAAGATCCTTTTGCAGCATGCTTGCAGTCAATCAGTGAGCTTAAGTTTTCATATTTGGTTGGTGATGAAACTGATTTCAAAATCTTATATGCCTTGCCTTTAATTAGGTATTTCTTGTTTCCTTTGAAGAAACACATTCCAGGGATCCAACCTGTGGATGAGATGCTTGCATGGCTCCATTGGATTTTTTATTTCACTTGATCAAATAGCTCATAGGCCATCTTAGGGTAGGTAGGTTGTGTGAAATAAGATCATCACTCTAAGCATCTCTTTCAGTAGTTAGTTTTCAATTTTCATTTAGTTTTCAGAGTTTAAAGGTTGGGAGCATCCCATGTTCAAGGCATTGAAACTACAAGAGTTCATAGAGCCTCACAGGGAGGTCTCTATCCCCCATGGAGCCTATGTTAGAATAAGAATTTGCACTAGAAAATTTGGTTATTTTTACGATATGTTTTATAGCACTGGTGAATTAAGATATTCTGCAACGCCATCTTTCTCAAGCACCAAAACTGAGAGCCAAGTGCACATGTCATCAACACAAGACACGGGATATAAAATCCATGCACACATTAAAGAGCAATATTATGCGAATGGAGAGTTTTCTAAAACAGAGGAGGTGCGCTACCGAATTCGCAGAGGCTATTTGAGGTGTGGCACTACCAAATTCACAGAGGCTAATTCAGGATGGATGCTACAAAATTGCACACAGGAATGGGCTACAAAAACTGCAGGCATGTTTTGGATCGACGCTATGAAATGTGCAGACTTATCTTTTAAGGATGCTTTTGCAATTTTTGAGTGACTAACTTAAAACTCGGATTATGAGCAAATGGGAAGGTATTTTTGAAAAATGGAGGTTTTGTTTTCATCACATACCAAGTAACAAAAAACTCTATCAATTTTGAAAAATGTGTTATGGTTAGAGAGATATTATACATAGAAGTGTGCTACATAATGTGCTATGGAAACTTTGTTCTAAGACTGTTGAACTCATATTTTTGACTAGTTTACTTCCAGGAGGATTTTTGGGTGAACTAGGATAAATTTAAAAACCCAAAGGAGGTTATTGTCAAGAAAAGACCCAAGAACATTAAACTCTTTCAATTTTCACATAGGTGTCATGTATTGGGAGATTCTAATGAATATTTGAGCCCAATTGTTTCAGTTTTTGTGATTTCTTATTTGAGACATGTTTTTGTGACACCTATTGTGGCCAGCTAGAGATGAATTTAAAGAAACTAAGAGAGGTTTTTCTTTATAATGATATTATCTACAAAACAATGTCTCATATTTTTCACAAATTTTATTGTTTGATAATTACAAGTGGCATTTTGAATCCTATTTTTCAGAATTTTGCCCCCTGAAAAGCAGGAAGTCAGTTAAAACGTGCCATTTTCTGTTTATAGCTTTTTCTATTTTGGGAAAGGGGTTGGAGTTAGAATTGGTGAGTTGGAAAGGACCTATATTACTATATATATATATATATATATATCATAGAACAATAGGGGATAATGGTTGGAATATTGGCCGGAGGAGCCATTTCTATTGTTCCTAGGTGTAAAGACTTTGGATTTCGTTTTGAAGTTCAATGCAAAAGTTATCTCCTTCAGGAGTTTGAGATTCATCATTGTGTTATGTTTGGCTTTTAAATTTCTGATGTTATCTTCATTACCATTTATTGTTAATATATTTCTAGTAATTGACTGAGAGGAAATGTTTGGAATTCATTCTAGTTTAATGCTCCATTCATACAACAAATGCTTATTGTGTTGTTTGTAAATCACTGGCTCAGAATTCATTCTTGCTTAGTGCTCTGTTCTAGTAGTTTCCCTCTATGTATGTTCTTCTAAAGATGCAATACGAATTCATCCATGGGTTTATTCTCTTATTGTGGTGGACTTGCCCCTCTTTTAAAACTCTCATTTCATAAACTCTCAATTGTTGAACATAGTGCTTACTTTGCCTCAAACCTTCAAAAAGAAACCAACTAGCCATTGACTATTAGGGCATTGAAATTTCAGGATTTGACTCCATTGCCCAATGATACCTTTTCCTTCCTTATCATACCAACTTTTATAAAAACAAACACGTTCTTATCATAAATCTTACCTTTTCCTTGCTTTTCCTACCAACTTTTATAAAATCAAACTTGTTCTTATCATAAATCTTACCTTCTGATGTTATTGTTGAATATATTTTGAGTCTTAGAGCCTTTTGGCCCTTGAGAGAGACCTCTCTGATTGTATAGATCATAAATACAGTCCAAAGTGGTTGAAATGGTTACCTCAAGGTTTCCTTGTTACAACCCAAGGAAAATATTGAGTGATAATAGTTGGTATGGTCTGTGTTTCATAGGTCTTGAGTCGGGTTTCAACTTGATTTTCATTTCTCCCATGGATCCTTTTATACCTTTCATTTCTGAGAACGTTTTCAAAAAAAATTCCATATACTCCCACACGAGTTATGTACTTTGTTCATAGTTTTCTCATCCCAGTAGTCTCCTATAGAAATTATCTTAGGATTCTCTGCACTCCCTATATTAAATTTCTACAACTTCAGTGGGTGATTATAGGAGCTACAGGTGTGACTAGGTAAAATATATGAAATATCTCTAGTGCCTTTTGTTTATTTAATGTCTAAGTTTCTAAGCTCTTCTCATTCATAAAGTTTTTCTAGGTCTTTCTCAACTTTACAACAAGGTACAATTATCTTATTAATTTCAAGACTTAGACTAGACTGAATCAAATGAACATGGTCAACACATACTACTGGACTTGATCTCTTTTTACAAATGTCAGTAAAAGGAATTTTCCTGATTCTTTGAAGGACTATGGTAAGCTCAGGGTACTTACTTGTAAAGGATAAATCCTTGAAATATTTTTCTTGTAAGGTCTGCCAATAGTTCGTTTGTCTTCTGGCCTCCTCATGTATATACCGGGATTTTGGAATAGGCCCCGATGAGTGGAGAAATACCTGAACCCATAGGTGAGAGGGTACTTCCATGACTCTCCACTAATCTAAGAAATGTTCAATATGAACTCTAGGGTCATATTGTCCATCGAACAATTGTGCATTTTAAAGATCCATATTCATCTCTCCTTTCAATTGATCCCTCCTTTGGAATCAACATCAGATTGTTTTTTTTGCATCCTCCCACTCTATAATCGAGGATTTATGGGTGGCCCACCATCTAGAGGGGGTACCTTGCAAGGATAATTCAAGGACATAGATCCTTTTATCCATCGATATCTTCTCTTCCATGCTAGCAAGAGAATTGTGTATCTCTGAGGTACCATCATATGTCAGGGTTTCTATGAGCTAAGTTCCAAACGATGTTTTTTCTCTAACAGTTGTGCATCGCCTTGAGAAACCCTCATATGAACCTTACTTCCAACTGTAAAATGTTTCTTTTGAATCCTCGTTAGCATACTGTATGCTTATCCAACTTAACAATCCATATATAGTAGGATTTATGTAATCTGGTCTCGTTCTTGTTTTTATGGTTTATAATTAGTCAAGGGAATCTAATTCCATATTATGGTCCTTTGGTTGAGTGTATCTAGGCCCTAAACCCAGATCTAAGGGTTGAACTACTTTTATCCCATATGCTTCAAATGTCATAGTGTCCCTTTTTATATCAATGATAGCATAGCTATCGTATTCCCAATCAATCCTGAGTATAGTAGGGTAGGGATCCTTATCTCTCATAATTTATATTACCTCAAAATCAATTATGGTCTTAACTCTTGCAACATATATTTCCACATTTTCCAGCCTTCCTACTGGGAAAATGCAGTACTGGTTTTCCATTCTCGACTGGATGGGGGAATATACTAACAAAGGTTTTCCCAAAGCTTCCTAGGTATTTTTTGGTAGGATGTTGACATCTGATCCCAAATCTATCATGACATATTTGATTTTAAAATCATCTAGTTGGGCTTCTAACCTAAATTATTTTCATGTTCGCACCTTTCTTCTTTGTATTCTCTAAGTATTCTTCTCAGGGAGGTTGGTCCTAATTATGGATTCTGGGGCTCCCTCATTTCCCAATATTAGGTATATGGTGTTTCACAACTTCTCAGTAAGTTGGTCATCCCCTAGGATATCAAAGAATAATTGAAACCAAATATTGACTACACTTTGAGATTGCTCACGACATCTCCTAGGAATTTCATAGTTTCTAGGTGTTGGTGGTGAGGTAGGGGCTTGTGAAAGGTTAGGCTGAGACACAACTTTAGGAGAATTATCTATTATCTCCATATTGGGGATACTCTTAAATATCTCTATTGCATCTTTGAAAAATAAGTTTTGTTTTACAGGGTCATACATGTCATCTTTGGGAACACATTTCTTAATCTTGGGATGATTGTATGAATCTTACCCAGTTTTTTCTTCTCCATGAGTAATGATGTTAATATTAGGTAGTTGACCCTCAATTCCATTTTTTTAATTTTGATCTTATGATATTAGCTCCTCATTTACAAACATGATCTTCCCATTTCATGATAAGTTCTAGGAGGTCTTCAGTTGCATGGCCATTGTTCCTGTAGTAAAAGCACCATGGTCATATTGGGTGAGGGCAGTATCTGGATAAGTGACCTTTTTCTTTGTAGTTGTAACATCATCTCAACCCTCTGCCTCCATTTCTTCCTCCTATGAATCCACCTCCAGCCCCACCTCCCTGCCGTCTTCCAGGTCCTTGGGGGGTTTCATTTACTATGAACGTTGTCAAGTCTAATATGTTAGAAAGTGTGTCCAATGATCTACATTGATTCTTATCATGGGTCGTAGATGCACAAAACTCACAATGTATTGTATTAGGTGAAATCATGTAATTATGAATAATAGGACACTGCCTCGGCACATTCCCATGTGTCCGACAAATATCACAATACTTAGTTGTTCAAGAAGTTTGAGCACTTGGGAAGGTATTGTATAACCTTGGTGTCTAGAATGGTGGAGTCATAGATACTTGCACAACTCCTCCCGTTGTTCCTAAAGAGGGTCCCATCGAATTATGAGGAGGTCTCATTCCCCTCATTCATCTGCTAGATTATTGTCTGTGTAGTATCTTGTGCATCGAACCTTAGGTTATCCTGTTCTTGGTGTGGTTAATTCTTGAATATTTTTCATTAGCGTTGATATTTGTCCCTGGAGTTGCGACAAATTTGCATCTACTAGAGGCCTGATCATTCACAAATTTCCTGGATAACCTGCTATGGATTCGATCTTTATCGATTGTTCCAAGGCATATATTAATGTGGGTATCCAAGGTTGCATTAAGGGAATTCTCATCAGAGGTAGTAATCCTCGGATGTACCATTCCCTTTGGTGATCTTTGTGAATTGGATGAGCTAGCCTCCCAATATCATCTTTAAATTTTTGGTTGTACTCCTAAGAAGATTTTCCCTCCCTTTGTTGAATCTCCCGCAACTCAGAGAGATTTTGTTTCTTTGAATGAGGTAGTTTTAATTCAGTGATGAAATTCAAGCCCACTTGGACAAGGGTGAATGATTGTCCTAGAACCCTTGGTTCAATAGCCTTCATGTACCATTTTAGAGAATGACCCCTCAAGGTAGTCTGAAACTCTACTAACTTGTTTGCATCAAGAGTCCCTCTAGACCTCCAGGTGGCTTCACATAAGAACCAATGTTTCTCTACATCTTCATCCCCTTTACCCTAGAATTCTAGGTATTGGGTGATCGATCCTCCCATATGTCCAGCCATTGTGGGTCTGACTGCTCTTGTTAGAGTGAAACCTAATAGTATTAGTTGTGATATAACTGGGGATCCCAATATCCTCCCAACGTTGACAGTTACAAATTGATTCTGATGAACTAGATGCGATGGAATAGTAGTAACATAAGTAGGAAGTGTAGAATTTACCACGGGTATAGAGGACACTTGGGGAATGGGTGATTCGGGGCTAGTTCCACTAAATTCTGGGTGGGTTTCTTTGATCTAGGGGGTCTCGTTCTCTTCCTTATTACCTATGTTTCCTGATATCGGGGATGAATCTTCTTTATCTCCCACAAGGTCTAGACTGGCTTCGTCTTCCCTTGCGTCTCCACATTCTTCTTCTCCTCCTCTTAGCTCTTAGACTTCAATCTTAGACTAGCCAATATTTCTTGTCTTCTCACCTTCCTCAACTCTTCCTTCTTTCTTTCATTTTTTCCTCTTGATATGATTTTGTTCTGCAACACCTCAGACTGCTTTGCTGCTCTATTTACCTTTTCCTGTCACCACTCTTCAACAATGGTGACTCTCCTTAAGTCTTGCTTGTTTCTTGTGTTTGTTTCTTGATATTCCCCTATCTGTCAAAGAACCCTTTCCCTTTCTCAGATCATGATCATACCCAAAAATCACCCTACCCCGAGCATAGATGTTTAGGCTTCCATCTCAGTTAAGGGAATAGGTATCATCCACTCCTCCATCAAGAATACTTTGTTTCGCAGGGTAATTTCCCTCAACAGTTTGTTGCACACACCTTTCTTGAAAATTTCTTCCACTCATGAAAAATATTGGTGATTCTTAGCCACAAATTCAACGATGTATCCCTCAGGTGTTGTATTAACCTAGAAATCAGTTGCTCGCATGATTTGGTGATCCGACCGGTGAATTCCTTCGATCTTCTCTGTATCTCAAGTACATGCCTTCTTGATGCGTTCTTGGAATTCCGAAGCTTCTTGGAGCCAATCTATCCAATGGAATAGTTATTCCATAAATTTAACCCAAAATATCTCATATTGGTCGCTCGATATTTCTGAGTAAAATATAGAATCTCTTGTATTCCTCTCTCTTTTACCATGCAACTCCACTTCCTTCCACATAAAGGCATCACAATTTATTTCCCACCATTGTCGAATCTCATATATATATATATATATATATATATTTATATATATATATATATATACACACACATTGAAGCATTCTCCTCACAAGTTCCCTTTTAAAGCATTGGTCCTGACAATGGAACCATTTTGTTGGCGTAAAAGTGTTCAACCTAGGGTCCTTCTTAGTTTACCAACAAAAGGTAGCGAAGTAGTCTAGAGTGATGGAATTTTCATATTCTCAGGAGGGAAGAATTATCACCTAAAGTGCAACTGAGACAATAAAGATAGGTAATGGTAAGGAGAATACTTAAAAAGACCCCTGAATTATAAAGGTTCATTGTAATCTTGCGCAAGATAGATTAAACATGTAACAGTTCCGAGCAATTCCTAAATGGGAATAAATAAATAGAGGTTTTTTGCCATTCATAAAGAAGAATTTAGGTATATCAGACATAAAGATAATACATAAAAACATTCCATTCATGCACTAGGACTAAATACAAAGGATATATATTCAAAATTTAGGCCTCCAATTATATTAACATATCAGATTCTTCTCATAGCTCGATCCTCATACACAAGTACTCAGAGGATGTTCTTCATCAGATATGAGACAATATTGCAGTTTCTTTCTCCTTTACATCTAGAATGATACAGAACTACAACACATTTATAGTATGATTCATACCAATATCTCCTAAACTTAGCTATGCTAAAAGTATAGACCATTACAACAATGAATCTAGTCACAACTGTTAACTCCCAAAATAGCACCATCATTTTGGTTGGGTTTTACGGTGGATAGCATGGCTATTCATAGTTTCCTCAATTCATTGTTGAGTCTTTTAGCTGCAAAATTTTAGATTTTGGTTTGACTTAAAAATAATTTGGATTGTAAAACCTTCTTTTTTCAAAATTGTCATTTTTTACTTTCCACAGCTAACTTGTTTTCAAAGGTTCATTGTGCGTTGTGGAAAGTGCCCACTTTCAACAGCTAAGGAGATCGTTTCATCAGTTAGCGCGCTGTTGAAAGTGTCAAATCTTAAAAGGTTCTTAAAATCAGTTCTCGGGTGGCGTGCTGTCAAAGATACATGCTTTCAACAGCTAAGGAG
>SNQJ01S0015124.1:65631-84480 GCA_010110895.2 Picea sitchensis | reverse complement strand
TCATCTTGACTGTCTGAATACCATGTTTGAATTGAGTTATCCCACTGATCAATCTACACAAAACACAAAAAACATTTTTACTTGAAGTTACCAAGCACCTTTGGTCTACAACCACAAAGGGTTTCTTGGAGTGATAACAACAACAACAACAACAATGATAACATCAATAATTCCAAACTAACAACCCTAGAAAAAAATAACAACACTACAGCCCAACAAATACCCTTTTACAATCCTATCGGTCTCATATATATAATCCGATCTTTAGGTTTGTTGGTTGAGAACCCAAGAGTTCTCTCTTCTTATTGATCTTGTTGCAACTTCTTTCCTCAATCTTGATGTTTCATTTTTCTTCCAACCGCTTTCGGTTTCTTTCTTTTGTCCATTTCCCAGCTCCTTAGTATCTTGCACAACTTCGTTTCTCCAAACCAAAGATGCAATGTGTTGTGCACAAATTTTATTCAACAAAACAAAGGGCCCAACAACTTTCACCATTGTTATGTCTTTTTTTGGTAACATCATACAAATTCCATTGCTCATGATGCATCCTCCAATTAGTGAACACCAATCTCTTTCAAGAACTACTCTATATGTTGGAGGAAAGTCCACCACTATAATAGTAAAAATAGTTGTGATATGGGGCGCGCTACAGTTATCTAGGAACATAAATCTTTAATTTACCCATAAGTTAGGACCTGTCTTGAATATATCGCATCGATACTTTCTCCAATTTTATGATACTTTATACATCCCATTCCAATATTTTTCATTACTGACAAGGGAATAATATTATTGGTTGCTCCACTATCAACCAAAAAATTGTGTAATAGTACAACATAATTTTCTATTTTGATGTAGAACGATGAGATCTTACCCTTAGTTTTGATTGGCAGAAGATTTTGTTGAAGCTTGGAATTTTATTATAGAATCTTCAATTCTTGTACTTATCTCATCAAGAATCTTGAGAATATTTTCTCTTTGCTATGGGATATTTACAACCTCCATGAAAGAGATAGTAATTCTCAACTTTTTCAAGTCATCAATTACATTATAATTCATTCGAGGAGCAGTATCTATATTATTGAAATCCACTTGTTTTTTTATGTTTCTCCAAAATTTGTTTTGTTTTTCTCTTTTTCTTTTTCAATGGTTTATTTTTTTTTGAATTTGTCGACTTGTGCCCTAGTTTTCACAACATTTTCTTGTGAAATATATAACTCTTCATGTTCATAAAAAATATACATGGATGATTCACCTTCATCCATCTGTACAAATTCAAGACTTTCATCTTAAATGATTTCGACCTCTTGGTCAAAATTATTAAAATTTTGTTCATCAAAGATCTCCATAATATGACAACATTAGAGTTTGTCACCCTAGGTACTCTCTTCCTATGCTATTTTCTTCTAATATCATTTCTGATTCTCTATTCTTGAAATGGTTTTCTTCTCTGTTCCTGAGGAGGAACTCTAGGATTTTGGTCCATATGAGAAACATTTCTTCCTCTTCTCAATCTTGTTAGCCCATTTTCCATCTGTCGAATTGTTTGATTCATTTGAGCTATTTCTAATCTTTGTTTTGTCTCTTGAGTTTCTACTTGATTGTTTCATACATTAGGGATCACTCCTTGAAATATTCCTATACCAACTCCTCTATTTTCAACATTCCTCATTCTTTGATTTTAAATATTCCTTGACATCGATGCCCCTTGATTTGAGATAGAAACAATATCCATTTGTCTTTGGAATTTCCCAAGGATAATATTTGGTTCAACATCTATCTCAAGCACAATTTCTTCAATCTCTGCCACTTTATGCATGGATCCATCTAAGTATTCAATATGTGAAGCTCTAATAGCAAATTTTACATTTCAGGGAATTGCATTTTTATAACATACAAGTATGACTAGAGTATTTGGTCTTTGTTCTTTCGGAATTTGATTTAATGTATTGAAAAATATTCAATTAAAATCTTTATTCCTTTCACCCTTTTTCAAACGAATTTGGGTTAATTATGTGAGCGAAGTATGATATGCTACTTGGGGAGCATACATAGTAAATAACATGTGTTGTAAATCATTGAATGATGAAATTAGTATTCAAAGAAGAGACATATACCATTCATAGGCCAAGTATGTCAATTAATGAATAAAAAGTATGACCATTACATCATCATGTTCTACTAAATGAATCTCACACATATTCAAAAATATATCTATGTGTCTTTTCAAATCTGCCACTCCATCATCTGAAAATGTTAGCAACATTCCTTGTGGAAGAGTTGGTGATTGATTTTGTTCTCCTTGAATATTAAGTGGGCTATTTCTAACCCTTCTTCTTTGAATTCTTTGTCTTCCGTTTCTCTCTTCATGATTTGCGGGATTCTTTTTTCTATTATCCATTATCATAATTTTCTTTTTAGTGGTGGAACCTTTGTTAAATTCTTGAATTTGAATTTGTTTGATCTTACTTCTTGTTATTGGGCCCTTATATGATTTCATATTTCAATTTCCAACTTTTCTTGTTTTTCTTCTTGCAATTTCTTTTTCTTCTTCATGGGAAATATTTTCCCTTGATCTTCCAAGATATTTATGATTTCTAGTTGTTGTTAATGTCAAATCGTACGATTGATGAAGAATTCTCATTTTATTTCCAAGAACAACTTGTAACTAGAGTTTATTTGGCTTAGGTTGGGTCATTATAATTCTTGTTTTTGAAACCATAATGTTTTTCTCCCCACTGAAATCACCAAAAAATTTGATGTCTAGATCTGTTAAGGTCCAAACATCAACCTCACGAGGATATCAATATCCCCTTATGTTTTTATAGAGGTGGTATTATTCTATATTGTTTTTAAAGACAAATCTTGAAGAACTTAGAACTAATATGAAAATGGGAGAAAACTAAATTGGAAACTCTAGATCTTTATCTCTCAATAAAAATGTAAAAATATTGTTGATTGAAAATAATATTTGTACACCAAACAATTTTCGAGAATAGGACCAAGAATCTTCACTCATAAAAAAAATATATTTGTAGAAGTATTATAAAGGAATAAATATAACAATACTATCACATACATGACAATATTCATAATATTTTATCACATTAAAGGAAATAAATACATAGTCCCACAATTGAGACAAATTTTAAAGAGTTTTTCATTCAAAATATGATAGAATATGATAGAAAAAAATTAAATATAATATGCTAAAAAATCTGATTTCAAAGATATCATTAAAGTTTATTACCAAATTTGTTCTCTAGGATTTTTCCAAAAAATAAATATAGTCTTTGATGGTATTAAAAAATAAATGCATTCATCTAGCATTGGTCTGGTGCTATGGGGAAAATCCCCCTATACTGGGTCTAGGTACAAGCAGAGCATTGAATTCCCTTAAAAAACTATTCTACCCTTAACCTACCCCAAAACTATCTAAAATGTATGACAAGTGAGAGGAAAGAAGGTCAATGGGTGCACCTTTAGTCCTTGCAGCTAGTGTAGACCTCTTTCTCCTTTGCATCTTCCTATATTGTGGGTCTCCTCCCAAAGATGACCTACAAAAACTAAGGAAAACAATGCTATAACACATGCACTCTCTACCTATCACTTTCAAGGTTTAGATATATACATAAATGCATAAATCAATAAAATAATATAGATATAATATTTTGAGACAAGAATGAACTCTTTTATTAAGTTTCAAGACAAAAATTATTACAACCTTTGTTGACAATCACTCCATGAACTAGGTCCTGGATCCTCTATCATGGCCCCAAGTGCATCAATCCCAAGCTTGCTTCTCACAACCAAATTATCACTTGGGAAAGAAGAAAGGGTTGTATAAGGATAAAGGGTTGGAGGGGAAGGTTAAGGAGAAATCTCAGAATAGGATGCAAGACTTGGGCTAAGAAGGGGAAGGGATTTTGGCAAAGTTTTCTTATTCTCTTTCTCGTGTTGTCGATTGACACCCCAAGACCTATTTTATTATGATAAAAATATGGTTATTCAGTTTAGGGACGGGCTACAAGGGATAAAATCGTTAGGAAACCCTCGATAGCCCATAAACTCCACCAAATTCCTTGCAATTTTATATTTTTTGCAGTTTTTGGAGGTAAATGTGGGCTAAATAGTATGCAACGCGCTTATGTATGCGGGCTAACTAGTATGTCACATCCGTGTGTATGTGGGCTATTAGTTAAGAAGGGCGTGTACATTTTCCAAAAAATGGTTTTTTAAGAAGAAGCCTTAGTAGTATTTTGGCAAAGTATCTAAGTGGAAAGGCCAATGTCTTATATGCATAGGTAAGGCATTTTTAGACTATAAAAGATGCCCTCTAATGTGTGAAGTCATAAGAAAAATTGATGGCCGAAATACATTACAATATATTTACCAGTGGGAAGGCATGAAGTCAAGTGAGCCTAGGATGAGTGTTTAGGAGCGTTCCATATGAAAAATAATGACAATATATTTGAGGCAGGCATACCCATGCTGAGGATGAACTAAGCATGACTTCCAATCAAGTACACTACATATCCATGTCATATAAATGTCTATATAAAGTGTAGTCGTGAAAAATACTCAACGGATCTACATCTAAAAATCATTTGAAGATATACAAGTACAATATAATATGCATCTTCAAGAAGAGTTGATTCCTATGGATAGAGATGAGGACGTCATAGCTCGAGCAACAAATTCATGATATTCAAAATCTTAGGTAGGAGTATATTAGGAGTGTAAGACTCACTACGCTGAGCTCTTCGACATGTCATCGAGGAAATACTGGAGGATCTCGATCATTAGGCATAGAACTTCATTGATTTTGAATCTGAACTTAAATGGACTCTCAGGATGGGCGACTCATGAAAGTCAAGAGATAAATTGTAGAATGGTCGACTTAGGTTGGATAAAAGTTCCCTTGGAAAAAGCACGGAAAAATTATGAGACTCAGTTAGCGTAATATTGACATAAGTCAGTGATACAGGAGGCACCACAAACTCTCCATATGTGTGGAAGAGTAACCAAATTGAGGAGGACACAACTCTATGTAGCATGAAAAAATTCCTAAGGTCATACTAGATCCCAATGCTTGGCGAAAAAATTGAAGGATGTGCTTTGTCCAAGGGTAACTATCTTTCTGCCGAAAAAAGAGATAAAAAAAAGAGATAAACCAAAACCAAGGAGAATGCCCATTTTTCAAAAATTTAGTCCCTCAGGCCCGATAAGGGTTAAAATTACGCTTGAGAATACTCTCCTAGTGAACCGAAGATCCTAGGGCATACTTCTATTCATAAATGAACCGTCCAGACCGAAAATGGGGTAAACTATCATCGAACAAATGTTCCTTCAAATTTGAGTTTGGCGAGCATGAAGGGAAACAAGATCGCTCGACAATATTTTCAATTTTAGAGAGTTTGAAAAGGGCTTAAAGAAGACTCCATGGGGACTTATTTTCTCAAGTAATCCATATGAGATGGAAAAGAATAAATAAACTCTCATTAGATGTTTCTTTCAAAATTTAAATGATCCCGAAAGACAACAAACTACGCCTATCGGGAGTTTCTCGGGTAAGATCTAGAAAAGACAAAGAAGAATGAGGCTTCAAAACACAATCATGGAAGGACTAAAAGGACTCCCAAACATATGGAGAAAACTCATAGCATGGAAACCAAAATGAAAAAAATTATCTACCTAGGGAATCCATGTAGAGGAAGGCTCTACCACCTAATTCTGACACTTATAAAGAAGTAGAGAAGGTTTCGTGTTGCACTTCGGTGGGATCAATCCTATGGAAAAGTGGAAAAGTCAACAATATGCAGAATGCAAGGTGGTGAAAACCTAACTTATATGCAAACGTGAAAAAATGAATTTCCCCATGGGATGATATAAGTGTAACCCACCTCAAGAAAAACCTGAAACTAAATAACAAGTTCATTAGAATGACCCAAATATCTCTCAAAAGGGAAGTCAAGTAGCTAACAAGGTAATAAAAGGGAAAAGGGGACCAATTAGGGAAAAAAGGGCCAAAAACGTATATAAAAAGAGGTGGGAAACTCATTTTAACCATTGCAATTTGGAAAATAACCAAAAAGGTCAAAACCTCTCTTCCTAAAAACGTGAATTCAAGGAGCTACGGTAGACGAAAGATCCTCAGACTTGGACCAAGTAACTATAAACAACATTTCTTTTTATTTACAATCATCCTTTTTTCCTTAAATCGTGGTTTAGAAGGTGTGCACCCTTGTAAAAGGGTCGGGCCTACGTGTACGTGGGTTTTCCATGCCCAACCCTTGTATGTACGTGGTAAAAGTAACACTTAGCCCACATACATATGTGATTGTCTTAAAGAAAGCCCGCGTACACTTCTTTTGATGGTAAAAAAAATGAAACAAGGGCTAATCCTCTCCAAAATTTGTGCAATATGATGTATGTCCATTGGAGGGAAAGGGAACACGAGGAATTAGATGTCTTGCTAGAGGAGGATCCCAGGGCTATTCTCATGTTGAAACAATGTAGTATGTGGAAGTTATTCCAATGTTCGTTCATGAGGGAACAACCTATACCGTTAAAACATTTGATAGATTACGGGCATCCATATGTAGAGGTGTTCATGTTGGAATATCAGTCACTGACACCAATGACGAAGGACATATACTTTTTGACCAGACTCTCTAGGAGGGGGAACCAGTGAAGTTGAGGACCTTTCCTCCAGGGCCATACAACATAGAGGACTATATTGTATGTACTGCGAGGTAGGCACAAAGAAAGTAGTATCTGAAGTGTCGATAAAAAATATTACTAACCTTAGTCTCTGAATAGTATTATTCATGATTGGGTGGATCACGAGATCCACAACACTTCACTAGGCCTCCCGTGAACAAATGCAATGTCCAGTTCAATGCTTGGATGCTACTATTTTTTATTGGAGAACTACCATGCTTACATGTATGAAGAAACAACTCACTGACTGTCACAGAAAGATAAAGAAGAACTTTGGGTTTGGGACTATATTGTGCTCTTTCATTTTTGAGAGAGTATCTAGCCTTAGCCCAAGGGAGACATTACGAGGCCATATTTCCTCCTTTCCAGCATTGTGTAGGTGGGAAGCTTTATTTCCTAGACAAGGTGCAGGGAGGGTCTAAGAGGGATTTGATGACAATTTTTTTGATTTGTGGGCCCGTCACATTCCAGTGATAGAGGACTACCCATATGCAGGGATCAATTTCTTGAGGGATCTTGATATGCCCATGCCCCCTGGCAAGGAGCAAGAAGAGATAGGTAAACACACTTTTAAATTTATTTATTTTTTAATTTTTTTTAAATATTATACTTTTATGTAATGTAAAAGTACTGAATCAAAGATATGTTATATACATATGTGGGACCAGTGCGACCAAATAACTTTTCCAGGACCAGGCATTGTCCTCGACTAGAGGCCAGACCAGCAGGATCAGGAGAACCAATAACTACAAGAGGACCTCCAGCTGGAGAGGATGAGAGAGTACTACAACGATTAGAGAGAAACCTGGCAACTCTCACTCATGCAATACCAATGGAAGAGATAAAGTACCTTCCCCCGACCATGCAGCCACATGCATTAGGGGTGCCTAGTGTTAGCGATAAAAAATGCACTGGCATTTTTTAAAGAATAATTCCTAATCTTGTAGGGGAAATTTGACTAGATTATCGGGCTCCAAATGTAGATTTTAAAGTACCATTGGAAAGATTAGGATTTGTAGATGTCGATTGACTATTTAAGCATGCAAAATGGACTCTCTATGACTGCGAAATTTGATTTTGAAAACATCTGTGCTTTCACCAGCGCAGAAGGCAAAATTATAACTAGTTAGCTGGTGAAAGCTCCGCCTTTCACTAGCTAAAGAGCGGATTTTCGGGTAAATTAGCTGGTGAAAGCTTGTAATGACCAGAATACTCAAAATTTCGCCCAGATCAGAGATTTTCGAGCCAAAAAGAGATCAAACCTCTTGGAATAGATAGGTGGTGAATTATCAAGTCAGATTTAAATGCTACTTTTGTGAGATAAGGTCAAAGAGAGGTTGTTCAAACACATTTGGACTCATTTTAAAAGGTAGAATTTCAGGATTTTTGGCACACATCATCAAATTCGAATTCCACTTTCAGAGGAACAGATCAAAGAGCCTTGGAAGGCTAGGCTACACTTCATCAACTTTCAACCAATGTTTGAAGACCAAAAGATAGAGATTGACCTCATCTTGAGGATCTCTCCTTATCTTTTGTAAATCAGTTTTGACTTTCTATTTTTAGAATATCAGATCCATTGTTTTAGGATCTAAAAACTGATTGTAAAAGGATATAAATGCCTATTTTTTCTAAGAGTCGAGGGGGCAATCTAGAAGACATTTTTTGGCTATTGTACTAGACTCTTTATTCATAATAGAATGACAGTCCTCTTTTGTTTTCAATGACAGATTTTCTCATACTTTCATCATTCTATACTTTATTTCAGTTTAGTTCAGCTTCTAAGAACTGTCATCTTCTTATTAAGATCATGAACTTGAACTAAAGGTTTTCTTGCTATCTTGTATGACCCTGCACATTGTGTATTTGGTTATCCAGAATAGTATTCTTCACATCCTATTCAGACTTTGTTGTCTGATCCTTGAGTTCTAAAAGCATTGTCTTATTCGAATGTATGAAGTGATCTTACATGTTATCTATTGAGTTATCCTATTGTTCCAAGCATACAAAATATACCACATTCTTAAGTTACCAAGAATTCTTAGCCTACAACCCTAAGGATTTTCTTGGAGTGATAACCAGCTGGCGCCGTTGCCGGGGAGAGGAGATTGAAGCTCAGCTTCCCTGGGAAACGACATAGATCCATCTTTGATGATAGACAAATCCTGGACATCATTTGGTTGTAATCATCTATCTGGCGACTCCATGAAGGACGAATTCAGTGGCGACTCCATTATTCAGAAATCTGTTGGTGACTCCACTGGTATGAGATGAACAAGATCTTAGCTAAGAGGTATGCCTTTTGTGATTTTTCAAAGATTGTTGGTTTCCCTAATCCAGTACCTAGTAGGGATGAATGGGAATGCAACCTTCCCAAATTTTGAGGAGAAGAATGGGAAGTGTCAGCTGAACACTTGTTNCTTTTGTGATTTTTCAAAGATTGTTGGTTTCCCTAATCCAGTACCTAGTAGGGATGAATGGGAATGCAACCTTCCCAAATTTTGAGGAGAAGAATGGGAAGTGTCAGCTGAACACTTGTTGGATTTTCATGAGTTTATTCATCAGCTCCAGATCATACATGAAGATGTTAAGATTAAATTGTTCAAGTATTCATTAGAGGGGATAGCCCTTGATTGGTGTAGGTCTCTTCCATCTTCAACCATTCACTCATTAGCAAGTTTTCATTATGCTTTCCATTTGTTTTGTAAAGATGAATTTCCAACTGAAAGTCTCTTTGAAGATTGTTGTGGTGAATTCGAGAAGCAAGTTCAACAGGAAGTAGTCCTTTCTTCTTTTTGTCAAAATTATTATTATGAGAATTACATAGATGTCTCTATCACACCTATTGCCTTTGATTTGCATGAAGGATCAGTTATAGAAGAGCATTTTTCTCAAATTTTTAAAAGGGTTTCTCATGGTGTATTTTCACCTGAAAGAAAAGAGGAAGATCAGAAGATTGTTCATTTTCCTATGCAAAACAAGGGAGTGCTGGATTCACTTGTCTTTGATAAAGAACAATACTATCATCCAAAAACTCCCGTAGTAGATATTGAAACTTCTGCAGCTGACATTGAAAAGTCATCTACAGAAATCAACAGATTTGCATGCACCGTACTTGAACATAGATTTGCATACAAAAACAAACAATTCATCATCAACAATGAAGTTAGTTTGCAGCCCTATTCATATTTACACGCAGTTGAAGGTGGCATCTATTCTCGGAAGAAGGGTATGCATAAATATTCTGATGTTCAGTCGAAGCAACAGGAAAAAGTGTTTTCTTACAGTGTCATTGATCCTTTTGCTGACTATCTAGAGTATTTGAGCAACATAAATGTCAAATTGCTCTTGTCAAACAAAGGTTGGTTATGCTGCACTTTCAAATTGTATATCAGTATTCTATGTTTTCCCGCATTCATCATTTCCAGATCAGAAGTTTTACCATTTATTCAGATACTTGTATGGCTTCATTGGAAGCATGATTTTACCTGATCTGGAAGCAGTACAAGGGTTAGAGTAGGAGTAGATAGAAGAATAAGATCTTTTCTTTGAGCAAGTAGATTACTTTCAGTTTTCTTAATTAGGCAAAGAGACCCCCTTTTCAAGCTTAATGGCTCAATCTAGATCATGCCTCCATGCTACGGTTACTCAGTCAGCCTTGAAGTCATCCATCAATCTCTTAGGTGTTGGTTGCAGATTCATACAAATTTGATTTTTTTTTCCCAAGGCAGTTGTTCTGGGTTTTCACCAGATTATTGGTTTTGAAACCCGCTAGATAGTTATTGAAAGCTTTCCTTTTCACCAACTAAAGGGGCATATTCAGGGAAAATTAGCTGGTGAAACCTGTTACATGACAACAAGGTTGTATTTTTGCCCAGATATGAATTTCTCTCAACCAATTCTTTCGAAGATGGTTTCTAAAGATGCAGAGAACCTTAGAGAGCAGTCACAAAAATTAGAAGGTTTTGAGATCTGGTTCATCTAGATGCACAATCAAAAATAGGGATCATGAAAACCATTTCAGATAAGCATCAGGTAGCAGTATTGCTTGGGAAAGGTGGATTACAACAGAAAATTGGTGTAAATATGGCTTTACAGTCTTTTACAGGCCACACATGTCCTGTTAGCGATCAAAATGGAGCTGCGACTGGTGTTGGTTCTCAACACTCATAGTGTTATGCTGCATGGTATGGTTCTTGTCCAGGGATGAAAGGTTTGACCCCCTATTATGCAGAACACTCTCTTTAAATAATTGATAAGATCTTCTCCCTTACCTATGAGCCCCCTAGAGAGTCTTGCATCTTCTGTTGTTTGAACTACAAACAAAGCAAGGCAATACTCATTATAGTTCTAACTCGTGGTGGCACCACTGCTAAATTAGTAGTGAAGTACAAACCAACGATACCTATTCTCTCTGTTGTGGTTCTTGTCCTGACAATAGATGAATGTTGGCCAATTCAACTTCTCTCACAGTTCCCATGAGTATCACCAGGAGACGCTCGATAATCTCAGGACCGGCATGTATAACACACAGATAATGTGCACCTTTATGCTCGATACCAAGGGGCCTGAGATTCGAACCATATTTTTGAAGGATGCAAAACCAATCCAGTTTAAGGAGGGTCAGGGAATCACAATAATGACAGATTACACTATTAAGGGTGATGCTAACATGATCTCCATGAGCTATAAAAAACTGGCAGAAGATTTAAGGCCTGGTAATACAATCTTGTGTGCTGATGGCGCAATCACACTTACTGTGTTGTCAACTGATAAAAAAGCAGCCACCGTGAGATGTCAATGTGAAAATATGTTCGTAAGGGCTCAGATCTTGTTCATGTTAGGCAAGTATTGGGAATCACACCGATATGATCGTCATCGTTCGTAGAGTGTTGAGAAAGCAAGAACTGATGTTCACTCTGCTGGAAAAGGTCCACGTGTTCGAAGAAGCATACAGAGAGTTCAAAGTTGCTTTTGACCCTCTCATCAACATGGGATTACCCGCCACATCACCCCGAGTAGGCTAGAAGAATTCATTAAGCGGAGGTGGGCCTCTTTCCTGGGAGGTGTGACTGCAGATGCCCGATTTTGCAGGCAGAAGATGTGCGCGCAGTGGATTTGATGAACTATAGATGCGTCCTGATAGTTTGACAGATGGTGTTCTTCTCTTTTTGATATTCAGTTACAAGTCTGCATAAAACACACAGTCAAAATGCCATATGCCCAATGAACAGGCAGAGAAGGCGTGTGCAACATCTGATGACTACAGCTGTGCGTAGAAGTTTCTAAGAAGGCAAACAATAGGGCGCAGAAGTGTGTTTTTAGATCATTTGTTTGTTTTGGTTTCTTCCAGGTCGTAGGAAATTGACGGAGATAACCTTTGGCGAGGATACCCAAGAGATCGTTTGGTGCTGTGTGTTGATAGCTTATTAAATTTTGAATGTTTCCAAATATCATTTGGTGCGAGAATTAATCTTATTGGCAATGACTCCTTCTTCAATGGAAATACTAGCATCTCCGTCGGTGGGAATTTTAATTTCAGGTCTTATTGGTAGGTTATCAGTAGCATTGTTCTTCAATTTATATATGAGAAGGAAAAACAAATGGCGGAAATGGCATAAGTGGAAACACTCTAGCCATTAATGAAGATTCGGTAGACTTCAATCACAACTATACATCGCTTTCATTGCAGAGCTCCATTGGAGACAGAGTGTTTGCAAGTCCCACATAGAGAACATTTCCTTCATATGGTAGAGCTGTTGTTGACAAAGAACACAGAGAGCATTGGCTTCATCTTGTAGTGTTGTTGTTGACCAAAAACATGAGTGTTGCAGCACAGGGAGTCATGAGCGAAATGTTTTGGAGATATGCAAAATATGTTATGATTGCAGAGGCCTTGAGCACCTTAAGCTATGCTACTCACCATGGATTGATGCTTGATTTTCCCAATTACAATTACCTTCTTCAGAAACTGGTAAGTTGTAATCTGTTCAGTCAAGCTCATGAACTCTATTCAGAAATGAAAAGCAAAGGTATTTCCCAGATTCATCTACTTTCGATTCCATGGTCATTTGCTTCTGCAAATAAGGGAATTTGTAGCAGGCTAATGTTTTTTATTTTCAAGTGATTCAGAAAGGTTGGGTGCTTGGTTCTGCCACATATGATGCTCTGATTCAAGAGCATTTTCTTCAAAAAATGATTCCAGAGGCTTTTAGTTTTATTGATTATATGATAGTGAATGGCCTTGTTCCCTGTGTGGTCACTTTTATAGGGTTAATTCATAGGTTCTGCAGCCAGGGCTGGTTGAATGAAGCCTGTGTGCTAGATATGTTCTGGTGGAGGCGTGAGGCTGCAAATCATGTGAAGAGTTGCATGTTTAGAGGTATCAAGCAGAGGGAGAGCACATCCTTTTGAGGAGGGCATCATTTCTCTAAGTACGCCCAGGGAACAAACACTGGACAGAAAGGTATTTTAATTTCATTTGTGCGATGAATGTGGGGGATCCTCAAAGATTTTCCGATAATTATGGAGCTGCAGTGTGATCAGAACATTAGCAAGGGCCAGACTACATAGTCAACAAGCAATCAGTGCAATCTATAGGAGCTCAATCATTTATATTTGACTATACTCTGTTTTTAACTAGGCAAAAAGATATTGACTCGGGTGGATATTCAAAGGAAGAAATTCATTTTTTACAGAAGTAGATGGAACGGGAGGAGCATCCTGTTTTGCCTCTTTTCATTTCAGCAACAATGGAAGCAGGCAAATTAATCCGGATGAGCTTCATCAAATCTGCTAGGAATTTGGTATTGTTGAGCTTGAGGGAATGATCAAAGAATTTGATCAAGAAATTTCCATATGCCCTAGCAAGAAGATCCTTCTTGCACTGCTATCAAATTCCTGCCATAGATAACAACAGTTGTGCATTTGGATTTCCTTTTGTATGCTCTGCAGTTGTGGTGTCATTGCTTAAATTAGTTCGATATCTCTAATTTGTTTTTTCCTCGCTTGCTTAGCATATCAATTCTTGAATCAAGCATTGCAGGTCACCTGAGGTTCAAACATCAAGTGTCGAAWACACTTTATCGAGCAACTACTGAAGAATCTAACACTCTATGCAGGATCATTGTTGCTCTGCATCATTTTCTTCTCAAAGATAAAAMARAACTTTCACCAGCGCAGAAGGCAAAATTATAACCAGTTAGTTGATGAAAGGCAGAKATTTCACCAGCTAACTAGCAAATCTTAAGGAAAAATAGCTGGTGAAACCTGAGACTGGCCAGCGAAGATGTATTTTTGCCCAGATCGATTTTTTTCTCAACCAAACATCCTGAAAATAGTTTCTAAAGATGCATATTGAATTTACACACCAAATTCAAGATCTGGATTTGATAAAAAAGATGTTTGAAGAGGTGTCAAATTCAGATTAGATACCTATTTTTGGGGCACATAATCAGTTGTTTTTGCCAAAGATAGAAAATTTGATTCTATCATGATCAAAGTACATCTACGAGCCTTGGAAGGCTATCTACACACATCAGAGGATCTAAAAATGCTTTGTATCTGAAGCTGCTGGAAAACGAAAAGTCAAAGACCTCAAGATGCCTGCAATACTCTTATTTCAAGCTTGAAGTTATCCTGGAATTTTCAAAATCATGGTTACATATCTCACCATCCTGCCTATGTTCAAAAAATTTCTTCTTAATGAATATATCGCCACAACAGATGCCACGTCAAGGTGCAAACAACATTTCCAGGGGAGTTTGAAGCAGACATGCTACATATAAAGAAGATTGGGAAAGACAACAACAAAATTTGGAAAATAGCCAGATGATGAATTGTAAAGGCTGAATGACTCCATGGCCCAATACTAAAGGCACAAGGTCTATCAGGTTCTTGGAGACCTCATAGGGAGGTATCCATCCCAGCTGGAGCCAGATGTTAGCGATAAAAAATGCACTGGCATTTTTTAAAGAATAATGCCTAATCTTGTAGGGGAAATTTGACTAGATTATCAGGATCCAAATGCATATTTGAAAGCACCATTTGAAAGCTTAGGATTTGTAGATGTCGATCGACTATTTAAGCATGCAAAATGGACTCTCTATGACTGAGAAATTTGATTTTGAAAAACTTTGCGCTTTCACCAGTGTAGAAGGCAAAATTATAACTAGTTAGTTGGTGAAAGCTTCGCCTTTCACCAGCTAAGGAGCGGATTTTCGGGTAAATTAGCTGGTGAAAGCCTATAATGACCAGAATACTCGAAATTTCACCTAGATCAGAGATTTTCGAGCCAGAAAGAGATGAAACCTCTTGGAATAGATAGGTGGTGAATTATCAAGTCAGATTTAAATGCTACTTTTGTGAGATAAGGTCAGAGAGAGGTTGTTCAAACACATTTGGACTCATTTTAAAAGGTAGAATTTCAATATTTTTGGCACACATCATCAAATTCGAATTCCACTTTCAGAGGAACAGATCAAAGAGCCTTGGAAGGCTAGGCTACACTTCATCAACTTTCAACCAATGTTTGAAGACCAAAAGATAGAGATTGACCTCATCTTGAGGATCTCTCCTTATCTTTTGTAAATCAGTTTTGACTTTCTATTTTTAGAATATCAGATCCAATGTTTTAGGATCTGAAAACTGATTGTAAAAGGATATAAATGCCTAGTTTTTCTAAGAGTCGAGGGGCAATCTAGAAGACATTTTTTGGCTATTGTACTAGACTCTTTATTCATAATAGAATGACAGTCCTCTTTTGTTTTCAATTACAGATTTTCTCATACTTTCATCATTATGTACTTTATTTCAGTTTAGTTCAGCTTCTAAGAACTGTCATCTTCTTATTAATCTCATGAACTTGAACTAAAGGTTTTCTTCCTATATTATATGACCCTGCACATTGTGTATTTGGTTATCCAGACTAGTATTCTTCACATCCTATTCAGATTTTGTTGTCTGATCATTGAGTTCTAAAAGCATTGTCTTATTCGAATGTATGAAGTGATCTTAGATGTTAGATATTGAGTTATCCTATTGTTCCAAGCATACAAAATCTACCACATTCTTATGTTACCAAGCATTCTTAGCCTACAACCCTAAGGAGTTTCTTGGAGTGATAACACCTAGGACTTGGGTCCATTTGTTATGGTGTCTTGCAAATGTCATAGTTCATTACAGTAGCTCCAATATGCCAATACCATAGTTAGTTTTGGACCACACTTGTGCTGAGGGAACATTTTGTACTCTATATTGAGGGCTTGAGCCCAATGATGTATATCAGCTATATTTGAGGCTTTATGTCCCACTTTGTACTCATGACACTATTTTTTGGGATATTATATATATATATATATATTTTTATTTTTATTTTTTTTTCTATTATGGATAAACATTTTGTAAAAATGTATTTTACATGTATATATGTGTGTTTTTTCTTTTATGTATTAGAAACATGCCAATATAATACTTCATTAGCCAATGTATCAGTTAGTTGATTAGATCTCCTAGGAACATGAATATAAGTAATATAATCAAAATAGTGTTGTAAGAGACGTACCCTAATGAATCATCGGTGAAGGGTGGGATCACAGACATTGTATATCCCATTTAACTCAGACACAACTAGTTGAGCATCCAGACAAACCCATAGGTGAGAAATACCATGTGATAAGGCATCACATAGTAATTATGTTATTGCACTGTACTCAGAAACATTATTGGTTTCTTCGCCCAGACAAATACCTCCAGAAGACATTAACTGAAAAAAATGTGTAAAAAACACCCAAGCTATAGAAGCAATCCTTTGAGTGTGTCGGATAGCACCATCCGTGAACCCAACATAGACTTCATATTCACTTGACATCTACCATGGTGAAAAGAAAACACAATAACTACATGTCCATAAAACAAAAATACAAGACTGTATAAAAAAATATAATATACACAAGAAGTCATGCTCAAGAGACCGACCTAATTTTGATACTTCTTAAGGTAGAGCCCATTTCTAGGCTTCGATAAAGCGTTACCCTCTAAATCAACTAGATTATAAACACCCTTTTCTAAGACTTCTTTCACAATGAAAGGTATGAACCACATGGGTTTGAACTTTCTTACCCCCAAGGGATATTTTTCTTGGTCGTATACTAGGAAAAGATCACCTTCAGAGAAAATCCAAGGGTGTATGGACAAATCATACTGATACTTGACACATTGTTTCTGAGCCTCATTGTCCAAGGCTCCATCTTAGTGCTGCTCATCGAGCTTCTAGAGATATAAAAGACATTCTTCAAGCAGTGTTGTGTTGGGAAACAGTTACACTGCCAACTTAGGAGAATGAATTTGAAATTCAATGGGAAAGAATGCCTCTATCCCATAGATGAGTTGAAAAGGAGAAAAAACGGTAGCAATATTAACTAAAGTTTGATAAGCCCAAAGGGCCAAGTACAACATCAAATTCCAATTTGACTTCATTGAATTAATCATTTACTTTAGAATAGTCTTGAGAGACTTATTAACAACCTCTACCTAACCATTCTCTTGTGGGTAGTAAGGTGATGAATTTTATTGTTTAAACCATAGTTTTGATGTTAATTTGGAAATCATTTTGTTCTGGAAGTGATTGTCATGATTAGTGACAATATCCTTCAGAATACTGAACCTGGATACAATCTGGTTGAAAACAAAAAGGGCATCCATTTCCCCATCATTGTTGAATGTCAACATAACTTCAACCCAATCAGTAAATTATTCTACTACTATGATGATATAATGATGCCCCCTAGCTGAAATTGGGTGACATGTAGTGAAATTAATCCCCCACTTGGTGTAGGGACCGACGATAATAATTGGGAACATGGGAGTTGGGTGTGCCCGCATCTTCCGAGAGAAGATATGGCACAGGTGAAACTTCTTGACCGCCTCTACAAAATCTTTGATTAATGAGGGTGAAAAATATCCATCACGAAGAATCTTTTGGGTTGTTTCCCACCTAGAAAGGTGACTGCAACATGCTCCTGTATGATAGTCATTTAAAACAAGCTCTACTTCTTCAGGAGTGATACATCATTGGAGAATGAAATCCATTGCTCGATGATATAAAGTGTCATCAAGGATAAGATAGTTTTGCACTTGGTGAAATATTCGTCGACGCTCATCATGAGAAGAAGAAGAAGGGAACTTCAAAGTATGAAGATACACAAGTATATGTTGGAAGATTGGTTGGTGTCATTGATGTCAACCCTAGTCATGGGTTTTGGATCACAAGATTGATAAAGGTATTTGGACATGAAGGACAATGCACATGCATATACAACACCCATGAATGGATAGTAAACATCATGTTTTTTCCGGTGGTATGTGTCATGTCATGTGGATCCTCATGGTTGAGGAGAAATGAATTTTTGAAGAAGACAAAGTGAATTGAAGAAGGAAGTACATGTAGGCCCTAAAGATAATTAAAGAAAAGAATTACAAAATAAGAAAGTGTCAAGTTGTCCCTAATGTTAAAATGAAGTGACACAAATGGTACAAATAAACATCATTATACATTCATTTTGATACAAGTCCAATTTCAGAGGAAATAAGAAGTAAAAAAGGCCGGATTTCAAGGGAGGATGAAGTCTTTTGGTGATGTGTTCTAAAGTATGTTATTTTCATGTCATCTTACCATTTTTGCTATAATTTTTTTTCTATAGCGATTCATATGGTGAAATTTCTATGGCATTGAGAAGACATATCAAGGTACCTCTGGTAACAATTTCAGCCTTGATTCTCTATAATTATGGAGATACACTTTGTGGAATATAGGGTTTGTGATCAATCCTAAAGCTAGTCAATAAACAGGTGTTCCAGGTAAAGCAGTCATAACTTCTTCTGCGAGAATCCAAATGATGTGGGACAAATTTCATTGGAAAGAGTACAAAATTTAGTTTCTTTTGTGTGTGTTTCAGAATCATATGTTAAATATTGAGCATGGGGTATTATGTACAAGTTTGGTCTCCTGAATAGACCAGAATTGAATAAAGTCTACCATTCTTTCTATAACTTCTTTTTGGGGAGGATTCAAGGAGTGAAACTTGGAGGAGTTTCAGAGAATACATTGAGTAATATTATATACAGGAT